>JBCJKH010013181.1:0-21075 GCA_039877255.1 Loriculus beryllinus | reverse complement strand
TTCCTAGGGAAAGGTAAACTTAGCCCCTGGAAAGTCTGTATTTTCCAGCATCTGCTTTCATTCCTCATTAGACACAATGGATGCTTCTACTATCTCCCTAGTAGTCAATAAAAGCATTGAATCTTTCAAACATGCACTTAAGTTCATGTCACCAATGATACTGTCTTATTTTTCTAAGAGGGTTGGAAGAGTAGATTTTTTTAATGGAAAAGCAAATCCATAACATTTTGGTTTAGTGCAATTACAAGCAGAATTAAGGATTATGTTAATCAGAGGCATTTTTCATCTCAGTCCTGGTGTTGAGTCCTCTTCTCCCTCTTGAAGTCCATTGAAGTGCAGAGAGAAGCCAGTTAGGCTGAGATTCATATTTCTAATTACTCTGCCTTGCTTTTAGTGTAGTTTTTCCTCTTTCCTTTGAAGTTTGTCTTTCGTTCACCACCTTTGTAACCACAAGGTGGCATCTCTTGTTTTTGTTGGCTTTGATTGCCTCACGTTCAGCTTTTTAATCTTAGTTTTCATTTTCTGCCTTTATATTTTGTCATAGACAAACATTTCTTATAGAATGCAGTAACAATGATGGACAAAATCACTCCTCTAATTCCTGGATTCCTCTGTTGCTGCAGTTTGATCTAAGTGTTAACTGTGTCCAAAGAGGATACATTTAGCCTAAAGAATTTTTGTAACAAGGCTGAGATCAGCATCAGTTTTCACTGCTACTGAATCAGCAGCCGCTTCATGTTGCACTTATAGGAGACTTACAGTATGCTTCTAAAATACCTCCAAGCTGCTATTTGCTAGGGCAAAGAAGAAGTTGTAATTTCTCACTGTACTCATGGCTTGCATTTGGGATAGCTTCATTCCTCTGTGTAGAAAGGTAAAGATGAGAAATGACATGCACATTCTCAGTTTCTGATGCCTTGCAGTTCCCACCATTCTAGAAACGAGACTTACATAGAGCAGGGTCAGCATTTAGAATCCATTTCTGCAACTGTGCCCAAAAAGATGTATTGGTAAGATGTCTGTTGAGCTACAGGACCTCAGTGGTACAGCAGCTGCATATACGATGCTTTAAATAGGAGGCATTCCAGACAGCGCATGTGTTTGAGTCAGAAGTACAACATCAAATCACTGTTGGTATTGCTGAAGGTTGTAGTCAGATGCTGCTGAGTTCTGAACACAATGAAAATCTGCCTCTGTCTCTACAGAAGAGCTCAATGTTTTTCTACTTTAAAGGATAAAAATGCATCTGTGCCCTTCAGTGTTCAGATCACCCAAACAGCATCTAACCAGCTGGATGCAAGCCCTCATAGCATAGGGGAAAACACTTTATCCGCTTGCTTAAACTGGGGGGATGGCTGTGCTTGTAAATGAATTTCTGGTTAGTTTTAGAATTCAAACTTGTAAATGTTGAGTAGCTGGAATCTCTCAAGTATGGCTGTAATTCCCAGCACTGTCTGCTTGAGAATAAATTGCATTCCCACTGCTTTGTGATTACCTACACACTGACAGATACTGCAGAAACTGAAACTTCATGAGGCTTCCTCTAGGTGACTTCCATAACTGCTTGGAGGGATTTACAAATTTTGGAATATATGTGTACATTATAATATATTAATATATTATTTAAATAACATATAATACTTACAAATATATTTAGAATATATAAAGATACATAAGACTTGAACCTAGTGATACACTCAATGTTTTGTTCAAATTGGGACTGAAAGGCATGAGTTTTGCATGGTTAAATGCTCAAAGCACTGTGATGTGGAGGAGGTATTTACACAGTTCTGACAAGGAATGCACAGTGCTGGTATTTAATACCTATTTTTAAAGACATATTTTTAATTTTTTGAAGAGGCTAAAAAAAAGTGGGCCAGGATAGTTCTGGAGTCCTGACATTTTTTCCTGGTTACACTTGCCTGGTTGCACTATGCTATCCATGTAGATATGCCACTAGCTAGCAGGTTTTGGGGTATTTGATCAGTTATAATGTTGTTATTCATGTTGAAGTTACCAAGTAACCCATCACTGTAATGGTTACAGCCCTTTTTAAAAAAAACTCAGTCTTTTGCCAAGCTTCTTTGTTTTATGCATGACAGTTCTTTGACCACTTTTCAGTCAGTGCCCCAGTGTTTTTAGCCTTCAGGATTTTCCATGAGTCATATCAGAAGTGTCACAGACTGAAGATGAGGTTCAAGCTGATCTTCCTTGGTTTATGTTGGATTCTGGTTCTCTGGTTTATCTCTTACTTCACAAAGATTATTGTTCTGAAGCTTATTAATATAGCTCTGATGCTAAAGAAAGACTCAGATGAGTACCTAGCTAGGTAGATGGATGCACAGCTTGGAAGCATGGCGATGTTTAAATCTCTTGTTTAATAAGGGACACACAAAAAGGTGTGTTCACAACTGTACTTGTAGCATATATGAAAAAGCTTTCATCCACAATGGTCTGTGGATCTAGGTAAAGTCTGTAAAAGACCTCTTGCAAATTTCAGGGTAAATAAGAGAAGGGAACCCACACAGTTGTACTCCTTCAAAAGATGTGGGAGAGGTAAACTCCCACAAAAGATGTGGGGTTGTACTAGTGTGAGTTCCCTGAACCCCTCATGACCATTTGGAGTTGTCTCCTGAGGCTGACATCTCCATTTGCTACATAAGATATCGAGAGTCCAAGCTATAAGAATCACACTTAGTGATTGAGGTGGATTGTTTAAATAGCCTCTCAGTGTCCAGTGTAAAGGTAAAGGCAGGGAGATCACAAACTGGATGTAGGAGGAGGACTTAGTTTTCATGAAGTAATAGTCTGGTGGGACACTGGAGTAAGTAAGGAAAACTGGAGAATGCTTGCTTGCTTGCTGCTTTTTAGTTCCTCCTCTTCCTTGAGGAGACTTGGGCATTCTCTGAATGTAGAGCTGCCCTTCAAAGAGTGATTAAACTGTTTCCTTTCAGAATGGGGATCACTAGCCATATTCAACACAGTACACTTCTGCTTTGTTACCTAATTCCTCCTTGTTTTTCAGTTGCTGAGTGAGGCGACTTGGCCTGATTTATGGAATGTGCAGCGAGACGAGGGGAAAGCATGGGTGGATACAGCTGGTGTGATAAAACTGGAGAGGAGGTTCCCAGGACAGCCAGGCTTCCAGGGTGTTGTTTTTGCCTTGACTATATAAGAATTCAAGGGAAGTGAATTCACTGAGGGAGCCCATGGGGGCTCTGGGGTAGCAGGAGGGTCTGTTGTGCTGGTTCTCTGACACACCAGCAAAGAGAGCAACCCAGAATCACAACCATGGAGACTGACAGCCCAAAAAGGACACTGGGATTGTCAAGTGTGTTTGCTTATTGCACCTACTTGCACAGAACAAGTCCGTTATGTTTGGTCCCTCTGAGGTCACTGACAATAAAAGGAAGAGCTGCTCAGTTGGTTGCAGTTTGAGATCTGTGACAAGAATTTGTGAGTTATTCATACCATGCGCTCCTAAGGAACCCCTTAGGAGCCCTAGGATCTCCATGTGGGTTTTTACACTGGCTGACTGTGGAAGTTGTATTAATAACTCTTTGTTTTATAAAGCATAGATGTGGGCCTGCGTAGAAAGACTCCAGCAAAGGAGCTGGACAAAGGCCATTATCAAGCTCTCTGGCACTTGCGTTGTGACACTCAGCAACTCAATGGCTGATGTTGTTTTTGTCTGTAGAGAAGCAGTGCTCACAAAACCACTCGGAGCACTCAGCCTGTGCTACAAACAGTGTTACTGATGCCACTCTGTTTCCTTGCTCTCTGTGGATTTCTAGGTGCCAAAAAATCCAAAGGAGGATCTAGAATGCTCCTTCTTTCTCTTTGCAGCGAAACCGACAAGCATGGTCTGGGGAAACCTGTTTGTTCTGCATGCCACCCGTCCCAGGCAGCGTCACCAGCATTGCCAGATCCTGTGAGGTACTCTGCTTGGTGACTAGAGAACTTTATTTAGCAGGACACGCGATCAAGCAGCTCCAACTGGGAAACTGTTAAGGGCAAAATAAAATCACGGTGTCGAAAGAAGGTAATCAGGTCCATAATATCTACAATCACGTCCATGGATAACATAGTTATGCATTGCATAAATGCATTGCTTATGAATAAACCGTAATATCCTGTCAGTCCCTAAACTTCTACATGCTTTTCGTTCCACCAGGGCTTGGATAATCATTTAATGAACCAATTTCCTGAGAGCTGAACACCCTTTATGCTTTACTGTTTCTCCTGAGTTCACCTTTGAGGAGCTGTGCACAGTGGCTGCAGTATGGGTGTGTGTATAATGGCTTGGCAGGTCTCCACAGTTGTGGAATTTACAATCACCGCTGTGTGTATAATGCTTGGAACAGCTCTTTTCTTTATTTCTGGTGGATGATGAACTAGGCCATCTGTCTCCAGTGTCTGCTGACCCTTCCCCCCAGTCTCCTCTTTCCTGGCACGTTGGCAGTGTCACGCAGTCAGCCAAGGTCAAGGTCTGGAGCCTGAGTTTGTGACCTTCACTGCTGAGATCGCTGTGGCTCAGTCCTCAATTTCCTAGGGTAATTCTCCAGTATGTTATGCACTCACAGGTCTGAGATGCCATGCAAGGAGGAGGGATCCATTTACAGTAGCACTAAGAATGCGATAATAGGAACTTCCTCCATGCATGTAGCTAATACTTGAGTACTTTATTTAGGCCTAAAGTTAATGAGTCAGCTAGTTTTTCAAACCCTAAATAGGATACTTTCTGATTTGCACCAAAAATGGTAGAGGACACTTGAAATCAAATGAATTGAACATAAGTCTGAAACTGCTAAATGCAGACACACTTAGACATCACTGAAACAGATGGAAGCCTTGACGAAACAGAAATAGAAAGCCAAGCAAATTTGTCTTGCTCATTCCATTTTGTGCCTTGTCTGAAACAAAAATACATGATAGTGATATAAGTATCAGCAGCCAAACAGATATGAAGGTTTACTCCTATAAACAGAGGTGGTATTCGTAACTTGATTCAAAGATTTCTGAGGTTAATAGGAATTTTTCTACTGAGTTTATTGGGCTTTGGATTAAGTGCATAGATACAAAGGCTTTATGTAACAGCTTGTAGTGATAAAGATCTCCGCAAGCACTTGGGGAAGCTTTTCTCCAAACAGCTAGATCTCCAGCATGAGTGTAAGACAGGGAGGCTTATTTACTGCTGTTGGCAGTCATCATAGGGATATGCAAGTGTCTGGGCAGCTCCACAGGGAATAGACTTTTGCAGTATTGCCAGTGGTGTTACAAAATGATGAGTCAAGTATAAAAAAGAAACAAGACGTGAGAGTATATGGAAATCATAGTGCTTTGTTTGATTTTAAATAGAGGGCAATAGGTTCTTTTTATTTGATGCGTCCCTTTTGGCCTTTAAAGGTGCATGTAAACCATACTTCAAAGCAGTTGTGTGCACCCAGGAAGGCCAGGAACTTCCTTTTAACTGAAACCTGAAATTCCCATGCAGTGATATGCCTCCATCATGTTGGGCTAAAAGACACTACAGAGTATCCTGAGATTTGCATTAACATCTCTGGAGGAAGTGATGCTGAGCTAGCGGAGGGAATGGTGGAATGAGATTTAATAGAGTTGACCAGCAATGAGGAAGAAGGGGAAACTCATACACATTGTAAGTAATCAAAACACAGCATCTGATGACAGAGCAGATGTAGGATTCCTGGAAAAGAGTAAGTCTCTTGTGATTGTAGATCTGGATTACCTTTGACAAGGAAAAATTATGAGTAGTGCTATGCAAATTCTATGGACAATATTATTAACCCAAAACCTCCAAGGAGTTGTTGGTTTCCAACTCTTTTTTTTCACTTGGTTGATTTCAAGTACATGGGTTTGCACCTGTTTTAGCTGCAGCGTTCAGAGATTTGTCTTGTGGATCCAAGCAATCCAGTCTGGACATGAAGCAGCTGAAGAGGTTGATGCTGAAGGATGATAACTGCAAGTACAAATAGCTCCTTTCACCCCTTGAGAAGTGTCCAGCCTCTTTTAAAGATCAGAGCCTGCCTGGACTCAGCTGTGGTTGTCTATTAACAGATGAGATTGCTGCTCTGAGACGAGGTCCTGCATATGCTGCACCAAAAGGTTAGTCTTGGAGTGGTCACAGGTATGTGAGTCCCTGTGCTTGTCTGCCTTGGCACATAAAGCAGCTTCACTGAGTTGGATGCTGTGCTACCCCTTCACACATGGTCATGAACATCCATTCACAGGTACTTGCAGGACCACAGTATAGAGAATGAACAGATCTGCCACAAGGGAGCCTTGGCCTTCCCATCGGAGATAGCACAGACATAGCCTCATTTTGATAGGATTTAGCTTAAAACCCCTTAATCCCCTCTCTTTGTGACTCTACTGGGACTTCTTGCGAGTGACCTAGAGGAAGAGAAAATGAATAGACTGCATGTAAACTCACTGTGAGGAAAATGAGGCTTGGTGGTGGGATGCCTAACAAAAACCTTAGTGTGACTGTTTCCTTGATGCTTTTATTAGTCTTCAAGTGTTAATGACCCTTTAAGTTTGGGCAACTCTTAATCAGTTCTCAGTGCGTACTGCAACATAAGGGATCTCCTTTCAAGAACAGAGATGGGTTCATGAATTGATATGAAAAATCAAACATTCTCATCCTTGCTGTTATAACAGTTCCTCTGTCTTAATAATCTCTCAAAGACCAAAGCAGAAAATGGTTTGCTCCTTGTAGGGGACCAAAGTTTGGAACTATAACATTCAGATTACTTTGAGGCTTCTGTCTCTCCGACTTTACCAACTGGCTGAAAATTAGATGACATCAAAGAATCACTGGAAAGGGGCTTATTCAATTTTGAAATTTATTGGGAATTGTCACATGGGGTTGTAATGTTAACGGCTGTTTTCATGTCACTTTACCACAGCAGAGAGCGGTGTTATGCCTGGATAAGGGTATAAAAGCTGAAGTTGTGAACTCTGATAGAGATGTAAGTTGAACATCGGGGGGTTATGCAATCAGTTAATTCTGCTGTGCTGCGTGTGTTAAGGGCTAAAAAGTGCAGGAGATTGATTTATTATTTTTTTAATAGTACTGTTACAATAAATAAATTCTTAAATTAAATCAAATAATTTTACTTAAAAACTATTCAAATGAGGTATGCAAATAACAACCTGTCCTAACAAAGAGCTGGAAAAATGCCTATTTTTCATGCTTCTTTTTCTAAGGCCTTGAAAATACTTCTGTTCAATTTTGAGATTTTTCTGTGCAAACTTAGAATACAGAAAAAATACCTTTTTTGGGGAGCAGAACAGGGAAAGACAGTTCTTCAGGTGCTCATTCAGAAATGAGAGACCTAATTGTAAGTTGGCTGAGAGATGACTAAAACAGGCTTGTTTCCAAAGGCCTTTTATAATGGTGGGTTGGAAATGTTTTATAGCAGTGATTTTAGAGTTGAATTCTGCAGGGTACTTGGTTGTAGTCTTCCAGTTTAAGTTAAGACTGGTGTGAGGATCTGAATAGTGATTTTTTACTAGATTTATCATATAAGTTACATATCCTTTGCAGGTTGGACCCCTGAAAAACAGTGTGACAATATTTTAGCAGTTCTTTAGGAATATTTAAAGTAAAAGAAATGCTTTCACAGAATCGGGAACTGACACAAGGTGAAGGAGTGCACAGTAAACCCTATGGAAGTGTTCAAATGCTTCATGGGAAACTCAACTCTTCTGTAATTTCTATAGGTTGATCTGGGTCATAGGTTTTTAGGGAAGGAACCCCAAAGAGAGAAACCACTTGCAGTAAAAATCAGCTGCAAGCAAACAGGCTTGAGTTTTGCCCATAAAGTCTACTGCAGTCTGGTTTACTGGTCCTTCTCCACTTGGCTTGAGTGGTTACCACACAACTACTGGATGCCTTGAAGGATTTTTGGAAGCCAAACTGAGAAAATACATCTACAGTGAAGCAACAAGATTCAATGCAGTGTATTTCAGGATTATCAAAGGCCTTGGGCATGCAGTGAGATACAGGCTGTAGGCCAAGTGCTTTCAACCCCTAGGAGTGTAATAACCCATACAAAATGTGCCTTCTTACCCACCTAATTGTACTGAGGAGAAAGAGAGTAAGAAATCAGAACTAAAACTGCACAGGGTGTCGCAATAACTGGTTTGAAAGGATAAGTTGTGTCCACATTTTCACACCATGCTATATGAACTAAAAGGCAAGCTCCTTCAAAACCACTTTTAAAGCCAAATAAAACTCATGGCGGTTAACAGTTCTCTGCAGTAAGACTTTAACAATATCCATGGTGCATAAATCATGTGCATTGGTGGGATCCCTATTGGAGTATATCTGAAACCGCATCGGGGATTTAGGTGTTCTGTTTGTTTTAACCTTCTATGCACCAAAATTGACGTCCTTATAACAGCACCACAAACTGTGCCCTTGTGAAAAATCATATCATAGATTATCTGAGAGAGTTTTAAGCCTAGCCATTTAGCATTCATTTACAGGAGTCCCGTTTATAGCAGCGAGTCCTGTCTTGTAAGAGCTGTCACCACCCCAATAGAGCTGGGATGGTGACAGAGGAAAAGATCACTCACCTGATTCCTAGCCTGTCAGGGAAACAGTCTGGGATGTAGGAGAGCAAACACAGGTTGAGGACAGCCTGTGGGAAGACTTCCAGCTGGACAGTACATTTGCCATGACTTTGAAGGCTTGCCCGTCACTTGCCTTTGTGCAGAAGATGTTGTTAGTATTCCAGCTTCCTCTCAAATTCTTCTGGAATATTCAGTGAAGATGCCGAAAAAACAGCTTCCCCGAGGGCATTTTGCAATCTGCTATGTGGAATCAGAGCTCAAAGAGCCTGTCCAGTGGGAATGGGTTTGTTTTGTGTTATCCTTCCAGCAAGGGTTTATCCATGTTTGCTGGAAATTACAATATTAAATGCTCCAGCATGGAAATTTTGTGTGAGGATTATCGGATTTAGTTTTCTCAGTGTACCGCAGCCCAGGCTTCCTGCTGGCACAGGAGTCCTCTGGAGCTTCCACTGCAAAGGTTTATGCCTGAAATTAAGAAATCTGAACTCTGCTGAGAAATAACAAACAAGAATGTTTTCTCTGTCTCGCTCCTCCTGCATGACAATGCCTATTGAAAACCTTAGCTCTTCTCTCATTTTCCTCAAGCAATTTAGGTTTTCCAGCTGAAACAGAGCTGTAGCATTGTTTTGAGTGGAATTTCTTTGTTTTTTTAAATGGCCAGACATGAACCTTGCAAACAACAACAAAATCATAATTCTACTGCTTTTATTTCTTCTCCAGACTTACACTTTATATACATGTACAGAGAAGACTGTAGTGAGTGTATTAGCATCCTCTCCTGAGTCCGGTCAAGGATGGTTATCTGCAGATGAAGCAGAGGCTGCTGCCTCCTCGAAGCAGAGCTTGCTGTTGCCACCTGTCTCTTGCTGGGTACGGCTTGACATGTTCAAGGTCAGTCTTTCCCATTCTCACAATGCGTGTGTGTGTTTGTGAGCACTCACATCGATTCCTTGGGATCAAATCCCTGCTCTAGTGCTGAGACCTGAGGGTGTGCCACACATCCGGTTTTAAAACAGACCTTCCAGATGTTTAGTATGTGAGTGCAGTGTAGTTATTTAGTGAAGAATATGTTTCTTTGGGTTTTAAACAGCAGCACAATTGTGCTGTATTTCTAATTCTGTGGCTGTTTCAGTGCGTGCAGGCAGTGCTGCAGCGGTGGAAGGCAGTTGTTTTGGAATCCATGTGATGCATCACTGCCACGTGCTTGGTGCCTCGCTACTGGCCTGATCCTGTGAGGTGTTCATCACCGTCCAAAAATAAAGCTTGCTCACAATGTGATGTATGGAATACTCTTACAGGGGAAGGTAGGAGGGCTTTATTGCTTGTATCACTTGACATTGGGACCACATGAAAACTGGAAAATATTACGCCATAGTAGTAGCCTTTCAAGTCATCTCTAGGTTTGCCAACAGTGATTACAAAGCTTTATAATCTATTATAAAGCCTTTTTTTCATCCTTCCATTAGATTTTGTTTGGAGAACTTAATTCTTCTAGTGAATGTCAGGTAGTCCTGAAGGGTAAAGGGACTGTGTGTGAAATACAGTGGCTCCCGTCTCTGATTCTCATGGTCTGTAAAAAGGTTGTATTTATAAACAAATTGAATTCCATCCCTTGGTTACACAGACCTATCATGTCACTGCAGACAGTTTGAGCAATAGCTATGCCTCTTCAGCCTTCCTCTGCTGAGGCCACAATGCTCACACAATAAAACAATTGGTCACACCTCATTATTGAGGTTATTTGTAATAGTGTGCAAAAGACCAAGTAACAGATGTTTTGATATGGCTAATCAATTGCTATAGATATAATTAAGTTGATGCCTGCACATCTTTCCTATCTGCTTTTTCACCAAAGCTAGGGAATGGATCTTAATTACAGATTCAGGTTTCTGTGAGACTCAAGCTTTAACTTCAGAGCATAAATATTGCTTGCATGCAATGATGATATTCTATTTTGACCACGTGCACTGAAGCTTTGTGTCTCTAAGCTTCACTCTTAGAAAGCTACATTTGGACTTAGATGTATGACACTTGTTGTTTGGAGTGACACACACAAATCCCCACACACCAGAAAGAAAATTCAGCCCTAATCATCAAAGGGAAGTGAGGACTAAATGAATGTGTGTCATGCGTATCCAATTTCCCCCCTGATCTATGCAGAGAAAATAAATCACAGTGGATGTCCTTCCATTTCTTCTTTGTTTAAACAGCTAGAAGCAGCTCTGTGTAAAATCACCCTGGGTTTCTCCAGGGAATACTGAAATAAATTAATATTGCTTGATTAAAAGTTTTGACCCATATTAACGCCACTGGAACATAATAGGCCTATTTTGTCATGGCAGCATTCCAGCTTTTTTTTGTGTACTACTGGGATCAGAGGATGAAACTGGAGGAGCACATCTCAACTAAACTAATGAACAATTTCACCCATTTTTAATGAATACTTTTCCTGTGACTGTATACTATGGGATGGATTTCCTGTGCATCAGTCTCACCATGATGTCTGCCGTCCACTGTGCTAGGACATCTTCCTGTTGTGCATCAGAAAATACAGCAGAAGTCATCCACAGAAGAGAGAAAAATTGGGAAAGACAACGATCTGGCTTGGTTAAGGGCAAAGTTTAAAATGGCACAATTACAGATGGGTATCTAAGTCATGGTGGTTTTCAGTGAGAACAGGATACAGTCCCTCATCTCTCTGAAATGTTCCCTTACACCCTGAGGCAATTTAATTTGGAAAGAATTGCTGGAAGAAATCTGATAGGTGAATAAAATGAGCAGTATAAAAAGCATGCTGTCACAGCAAGGGCAGCGCCCCAAGACTCGGAACCTGCTCAGAAGTCAATTGAAGTCAATTGGAAAGATTTCTGTTGACTTAAATAAGCTCTAGGTGAGCCCTTGGTTTTAATACCCAGGTTTACTGCAAGTTTCTTAACTTGCCCTGAGCCATATCCAGAATGGGGGCCGGATATCGTAATGGGATTGCTCAAAGTGGGGAGAGCATGAAAGGTTCTTCGCAAAGCCACACTCTTGCAGGCTCTTCTCAGAAGTGGATGATTAGCTGCTAATGTAGAACAAGTAATTCCTATTTAACCTGTGGTGCTTATAGTTGTAGGATGCTGTCAAGGCAATTTAACAACATTTTGAAAACGAGGATTAGGTGTTTAGGATAATAAGGACAGCATCTGTAGTCAGATTAGCTGGATAAAATGTCAGGGGCCACTAATCCTCCTGTTTCAGGGTATAAACTCACCACCAACTGGAATAATGAAAAGATTCCTCAGTGGAACAATATGTTACTGTTAACCAATTTCCGGTATCATTTACTGTGTGCTGTCAGCCAGCCATGTGGATGCTCCTTTGAAAAGGGTTCTCACTGCCTGGGGAATGGCAGAGCTGTCTGTAACTCATGTAACTGGGGCCATTTCCCTGAGGTGATGGAGGCACCTGGTGAGTGCTGCATCCCCAGACTCACTGGGCTGGGTCCTTCTGGCTGCTCTAATCTCTCATAAACTCTAGGAGTGGTCTTGGTGCTGCCAAGAAGGCTCTGCAAGCTACAGGAGATGGAGAGTGTCCTGTGGGATGGAGCCTTATCTGTCTGACCTGGTTTAAGAAACATAGATGTACACATCCTTACGTTGCTCTGGAGTCCGTGGTTGGAATGGCCCTTCAGAGTACCCAGCAGGGAGGCTGCTCCATCAGCAGTAGATGGACTCACAGTCCCTGGGCTTTGCGTGGCCTTAACCAGCAGCAGCAGTTGTGGGTTGGGAAGACAGGATGAGCATCAGCAGCTCTGCTGGAGGCACTCAGCACAGGCTGGGTATAGGTCACCACCAGCTGAGTCACTGATGGGGGAAAAAGGGAGCAGATTGTTCAGATGACTCAGAAAAAACTTTTTTACATAGCATTAGTAACTAAGCCAGAAAAATTACCACAAAAGAAAGCTTGAATTTAAGGAAATTCAACACAGAGATTGCAATATTTCCAAGTTCTTTTCACAGAGGATGGAGAAGGAACCATTAATTTCTGAATATTTTTAATCTCTTTAAAGAGATTTCGTTGCTAGGTAAAAGTTTACTGACGTTCTCCTGGGTTGCCTGAGGCTACTCAGTGAGGCTGGTGCCAGCTCTCTTTAACATATCTAACAAATGTTGTCTTCCAGGCTGTGGTAATGCCTGCAAGCCCAACATAGCTAAGTTAATGAAAGATCAATCAGAAGTTCACTGGGGCTTTTGGCTTTTCCTATCTACATCAATAACACAGCTGAAGAGATTTCTTGGAAAATGCAGTTGAGGAGGAAGGATAGATGTATGCTATCAGACTGCAGTGTTTAATAGCTTGAGCATCATGATCTGTGCCAGCAAAGCAGGATTTCTGGGGAACTCATTGCCTAATACTGATGTACCTCTAATGATGACTCCACTGAACCTCCAGGCAGGAAAAAGACTAAGAGTGGTTGTATCTCCTTACCTCATTCCAGCTCCCTGGGATGGGATACGAGGTGCCTACAGCTTGGTGTGCTGCAGCCAGTGCAAGACTGAGCAGCCGTAGTTCCCACTGCCTACAAATGCCATGTGCCTTTTGCACTTACGGCCTTCTAGGAAGGGTCGTGGCTGTCTTGTCTGCTTGCTGTTGATGCGAGGCAGATAAGGGTGTATCAGATAAGCCATGCTGAGCAAACTCACCCATTTGTACTTAAGAGGGCTGCATGCTTGTTCCATACTGACAAACCTATTTTCCCCCCAACATTGCTTCTCCTACTCCATAATATGCCCTGGAAAAGCAAATAAAAGAAGAGCAGTTTTATCTCCTGCCTTCTTCACATCTCTTCTCCACAGTGTGGAGCTGCTGAATTTCTTGATGCAAAGCCTGGGAAGTTGTTTTTCAGAGTGTGAACCAAATAATACATTGTCCTGTAATGACGTCCTAGGCATTTTAGGTGGAGACCATCAAAAAGGACAGCCGGAAGCAAATACTGCAGCCAAAAAACTGCTTCTGGTCATGGGCCAAACTCCATTTTCACCCAGCTTGGCCCGAAAACCAACTTCTAGGAGAATGTTTTGAGAACTGAAGGATTTGGTTTACACTTACATGTTCATCCCAAACCAAAATAATCTCTGATCGTGTGCAAACTCCAACAGACGGCAGGCCTAGGGAGAGGTGACAGGAATATGAATTGAATTCCCATTGCTTTGTCTTTCATGTGTTTATTTAGCTAAAGTAGCTTCAATACAAAACCAAAAAGACCAGTCCCAGAAACTCAGAAGATGGCTGGTAATTAGGGTATCTTTGGAGAGATAGAAACCTGCAGTTCAAATTCATGCTCCGAAAATGCAGAGGGGTTTGAATTTCCTAACATTTCTCTTCAGTAAGAACCTATTTTTAATTATTTATAATCTTATCAAACTGGGACTATTCAGGATTGTTTTTTTTCATTGGTGCCTGTCTCACCTTCCCTCTGCCTGTCCTTATCACTGGTTTTTGTTTATATCACAGGGGTCCCGAGAGCTTTCCTTGCTTCTCTCATGTGACATTGCCTGTAGCGTCTGTGCCGCTGCTCGCAGTTTTAGTGTCACTTTTGAAACTGAGAGGGTAAGGACACGATTGTGACTGGGAGAAAAGCGAAGACGAATGGTGTCATTCTGCCGGTTCTTTCAGGAGTGTTACCTTTCTCATGGGCAGAGTTCAACAGGCGCTGATTGACAAGTTTGCCTGAGGCTGCATTTCTTCAGCAATTGAGCTGCTTCCTGGGAAAAAGTGTGAAATGTCAAGTTCTCTACAAAAAGAGAAGTGGAAAGGGGAAAACAAAGAAGAGGAAAGGTATGGTTATCAAAGCTGCTTTGTCTTTGTTATAGATTTTCATCCTGCAGGTGCTCAGCTAAAGAAAAAAAAATGGAAAAGTCTATCTATTGTAACTACAACCTAATTAGTTTCCTTGTAAGCTATTAAAGTACTGGAGCTCTCAGTGCCTGAAATGGATTGTGTATTTCTTGGTTCAAGGAGAACATTGTGTGTTTTTCCAGTGTTATAACTGAACACTTCTGGAAATCAGAATTAATTTCATATGTGATTTCAGGTAAGGACTTTCCCTGACTGAAGGGTGCTTTTGTTTCTCCTTGAATCCTGAGACTTGGATCAGGATTCCAACGGCTTTGCTTCAGTCTGTTTATGGACTGTATGGTGTTGTTGCATTACGGATTAAATGTGTGTAATGTTTGGAAGATTGTAATGATGTGTTATCACAGCCAAGGGCAATCCAAGTAAAAGCTTTGTGGACTGTGACTGATGGGTGCATTTAAGTCGCTTCTTTCACCCCAGGATTACCAGCCACATTCTCATCACGTCTTTTTTTAACAGTGGAGGGAAAGGGGCTGGGTTTATGAGTGGATTAAAGCATCTGACACTGTTCAGACAGGATTCTTTTTTAAGTGCAGAGTATCCTGACATGACAGTGCTTTGTATGGGAAGCCGTGGCTTCTTCAGGGCTCTTGCTTGAACAGATACAGCCTGTAAGCTAAAATATGTAATAACTCACACTTAAGCATCAGATAAACTAAGCTTTCATTAGGCTCTGGATGGAGCTGAATTTAAGGCACATTCTGTGTGAAATCTTGCTGTCTGTAATAGGCCTGTGCCTGCCATGGCTTCTGTGTCTGGGAGAGGGATGCATTTCTTAGACACCCCATGATTTACCTTCTTACTAGGTACAAATCCAAATATTCTACCTGTTTGTATGATCTCTGCTTCTGTCTCTCTCCCACTCTGTTCCATTTTCGAGACTCTCTTTAGATACATGGTTGTGACATTCATTAACATAAACTTTTGGCCACCTCCTGGACCTTGGTCTTGTAAGGACTGTGAAGAATTGCTGGAGCCTGCAAACTACAGAAGTGATATAAACTTTTGCACTTCTTGCTTTCCAAGGGATCTTGTGTATCTCCCATACGAAGACAGGCTGAGAAAGTTGGGACTGTTTAGCCTGGGGAAGAGAAGGCTGCGTGGAGACCTCATAGCAGCCTCACAGTATCTGAAGGGAGCCTATAGGGATGCTGTGGAGGGACTCTTCATTAGGGACTGGAGTGACAGGACAAGGGGTAATGGGTTCAAACTTAAACAGGGGAGGTTTAGATTGGATATAAGGAAGAAATTCTTTACTGTAAGGGTGGTGAAGCACTGGAATGGGTTGCCTAAGGAAGTTGTGAGTGCTCCATCCCTGGCAGTGTTCAAGGCCAGGTTGGACGAAGTCTTGGGTAGCATGGTTTAGTGTGGGGTGTCCCTGCTTATGGCAAGGGGGTTGGAACTAGATGATGTTAAGGTCCTTTCCAACACTAACTGTTCTATGATTCTAAGATGCAGCAAACTGAAGAGCTGTCTAAAGCATTACTAATATTGTTTCTGTGATGCTGTGGTTCCAATCAGTGTGCATTTGTTGTCAGGAGCAGGGACTCTACTACTCGTTACGGTGCTGTCACATTTGTTCCGGCATCTGAATCAGCAGTGAGGAGACAAAACAGGTTCCTTACCTCATCTGGAAATCACTGAAGTGAATATTCCTGCACTAAGAAAAAGTGTCAAAAGCTTCTGACGTCAATGGAGAACAGTCTTACTGCTGACACTAACATTTAGTTTATTACTGCAGCTCTTATAAAAGCTAGAAGCTTTCAGGCTGTAAACCCCTGACTGCTGATCATCAGCCAAGCCTAATCTATGACTTTCAAAATGACAGGTGGGAGAGGCTTGCAAAACTTGACCTGTCTTAAGCACATCAGCATGTGACACCAGCTCCAGATTAATAAATACTCTTTACTGGAAACACATGTTAAGGGGCTGTTCAAGTATAAGAAGTTGCCATATGGTGTAGCCAGTACACCTGCGGTGTTGCAAGGAATGATGGATCGTGTGCTCTAGCAGTTAAATGGTGTCATCTGTCATTTGAATGAGAGTGGGAGAGACCAGTGTATGAGTGAGATAACACATCTCCTGAGAAGGTTTTCAATAATACACCAAGGTTTGGAAAAGCCAGCAGATGAGCTCATCCCTCACTGTGATGCTGCATTGCTGCGAGGTCTGTTCAGGGCACAGAGTGGTACCAAGCAGCAGCCTCCAAAAACTGAGGAGGATAAATGCTGCACAGTGTGGAGTAGGCTCCTTCATGTGAGCTGCAGCTACATCCCTCCCAGGACATGGGCAGGCTGCCAGGAATATATGTATGCTATCAATGTATATGGTGTGCATGGAAGAGCGCCTACTTACATCCTAGAGAAATGATATTTGGAGATAGCTTGGAATATTTGAGGGCTGAGGTCAGTTTTGGCAATGCCTGATTACCATAGAGGATTCCAAATTCATCATCTAGGAGAGCACTCTAACATTGATTTAGGTTGACAAAGGAAATAGGTCATCAAATGGCAATGGTTCTTGTTTTACAAAGTTCTTTACAGACAGACCTCAGTAACTGGTGATGGGCACTCTTTCAGCAGGAGAGGATGGACCTGTCACTCTGCACATATGCGGGTGGATTTACTTCTGCCTCATTTTCGAAGTAATTGAGAAATAGGACCTCAAAGAACAGATGCAGCATTAGTCATTCAGCATGGGATAGGAGATGCATATGGACAGTTTACTGGCCGTGGTCACAAGCTGCCTGCTGATCACAAGCCAGTGAATGAAGGGCTTAAAGAGTGGGCAAGAGGCAGCTTTATTGTTGTCTCCTGTCTTTAGCAGTCTGGCATTTGTGCACATGACAGCTAAAGGCAAAGAGAGAGTATGATCAGCCATGTCATGCCCCTTCCTGCAGATGTGGCTTTCACCAGCCTGGCAATCCACACTGGGCTGATCTTCAGCCCCAAGTGTTGGGTTAGCATCTCTGCTGGAAGACACATGTTGCAGTGAGCATGCCAAATAATCGTAGAAGCACAGAATCAGCTATGTTGGAAAAGACCTTTGAGATCATAGAATCATAGAATCACAGAATAGTTAGGGTTGGAAAGGCCCTTAAGACCACCTCGTTCCAACCCCTGTGCCATGAGCAGGGGCACCCACTAAACCATGCCACCCAAGGCTCTGTCCAACCTGGCCAAGATCATCAAGTCCAGCCGCTCCCCCAGGACTGCCAAAGGCCACCACTGCACCATGTCACTAAGGGCCCTGTCTACATGTTTTTTGAACACTTCCAGTGAGAGTGATTCCACCACTTCCCTGATGCTGAGATTACTGAGGCACTGTGAATTGTTTCTGATGGAGAGCAGTTCTTCGGTGGAGGAGTTCCTGGGAGCAGTCTTCACTCTGTCTGCCTGGGAAACTACTGCCCAGAACAAAATTGCTAGGTTTAGCTGTGAGATGTCAGAGTGAGTTAGTCAATTGCTGTGCATCAACAAATGAATGGACATTAATTTAAACAAAAAAAGGAGGAACCTGCACTATTGATTGTACTTTAACAGTTCACTACTGTCTTTTTGGTTTAGAGCACAGAAACAATGTGAAATGTCCCAGTACCGTGTGTTCAAATGTTGTTTCCTGATCAAAGTACAGATTTTTTGGCATTTTTATCCTTGCAGAGTTCTTTCCCCTGAATAAGCCATTTTGAAGCATAAGTAGAAGAATGTGTCTGTCCTTGATTTCCCTTGACCAGAATACACAAGAGAAACAAATGGAAAACAACACAGAGCAAAAGACCTGTAAAAATAGATCCTACTTAGTATGGGGAACATTCATGTGATATTACAGAGAGGGAGAAACTGAACTTGCAGCATTGTCAGGTAGAATAGTTCCATAATTGAAGAAAAATGTGAGTGAAATCAGTGCAAAATAAAGGTTCAGCAAATAGGAAAAACAGGCAGCAATGTCATATGTGGCTGACACCAAGCTGAGCTTGAGGTAATCTGAAAAGAAGAGAGGGTGTTTCCTGAATGGCAGGAGATAGTTCCTTCTGTAAGATCTTTCAGGCTGAGGATATTTATCAATAGCTGCCAACATACAGGACAAAATAAACTGGTTTGAGGAAAGGGTTTCCAGGTGGCATCATATCTCTGCAAACATTAGGTGAGGTAGGTGAGGTCCTAATAAATCAAACACAGCCATATTCAGGCAGAGCAGCAGTCTTAGGTTTCTGGGGCAGCAAGGCTCTCCCAACACAGAAATGATCTATATGAGCTGCAGCAGCAAACCTTTGTGAACTGGAAAAATGGTACAGCAGATCCACTTACTGGAAGCAGCAGTCTCTTTGGAAACGGCTATGGATATGCCAACAAACCCCCTAGAGACATGGATGAACTCAGGGGGATCCATTAATCAATGGTGTGGGAAGCTGGGAAGGCTTTGATGGGGGAACTGGATTTCCCAGCTCCGGCTTCATACATTGCCAGAGGAGTAAGACAAATCAGATGGTTCTTTTTGACAGGTTATCTCCATCACCTGTGCACCACTGTCTGACCTCTGTCCCTGCACAGACACTCCACCTGGCAGAGAACAGACAGTTAGGAAGATTGTAGAGTCAGATGAGATGACATCTAATTGTAGCAGTGGCAGAGGCAATACGGATGTGCACAGCTTGTTTACATGTGTAATCACATTAGCATTCCCAGGGATGGGAGCTACCTCTAGAGATTATGCCTTTAGCAGGAATAAATGCATTCTATCTAAAACATGAGCAGTTAAAGCACCGCATTCTCTGGCTTCACAGCTCTAACTCACATTTTCTCCTTTTGACATGTTCTGAAGGCTCCTGCTCTGTGGAGATTGCAGACTTCGGGCTATTAATCACAGCCATTAGTGGTTAGATTTGTCCTCCGGTCATTAATAAGAGCAAACATCTCCTTTTAGTTGAAAAAGACACTGTCAACTGATCAGTTTGCAGGCAAACAGTGAGGAAAGGGCTAGCACAAGTCAGTCTGAAGGCTGTAATTGCCTGAGATGCTTTGTTTGTGTTCCCCCTCCTTTTCACAGATTTTCTTCTTTCCTTTTGTGTCATGGAAGGCCCAAAAACATAGCAGGGAAAACTGAGCAACTGCTAGCTTTCATGGCAAAGCTGCTCAACATAAGTGCTGTCAAATCACAAAGGGAAAAGTAGGGCATATTCCCCTTCATCTTTTATAGTTATAGGCTGAATTATGAATAAGAATGATGAGTAAAACAACTGTGATTTCTAAATCAATCCTAACAGTAATAGGATTTATTTTCCTCCTTTCACGTAGATGAATTTTTATTCTGATAACATGATAAACACTAAACTATAGGCTTGCTCCTGGTTCTTGCTTGCTTTGCAGAGGAAAGGGGTAAAGAGAAGAGTGGGCTGGAGCAGGGGCCCATGTCCCAGTAGCTATATCAGGCATTCAAAAAATGCCCTGCACAAAGTCAGGATGCAGTTAAAATCCTGTGAAGCTCTTCTGTGAAATCTCACCCATCTCAGATTAGACAATAGCTAAAACATTCACCTGGGAGATTCGCATTTAAGTTTCCTTTTAGAAGCAAAATGGTGACTTAAATAGAGTGGGGAGGATTCCCACGTGCTTTGCAAACATCTGAGCCACCAATTATCCTCTCTTTTTTTCTGATCAGAAATTTTGTCTTGGATCCAAGAAAAACCATCTTTCAAAATTGATGTGTATGTTCCCACAAGGATTTCTGGTGGTGATGAATTAACATTTTCTGAAAACACCCAGCCACTTCTGCATATTTTGAATTATGTGGTTGTTTTCTGATCAGGACAAGCATTTTCCAGTGTTTGTGATGTACAGATCAACATTTTCTTCCTCTTTTTCATTTTCTGACTGTTTTCACCCATTCATTTAATATTTTGTTTTAGGATGAAAAAAAAAGTAAGTGTAGTTGTGTTAAATTTTTGCATTTTCAGACTATTCCAAGTAATGCCTAAGCAGCACTGCTGTGGTGGGGGCCAGGTTGAGACCACTGCAGTGGGTACATTTGGGCATGCTGTGGGTCCAGGCCACATTGGGAGTCTGTGGCTTCCTTCATGCAGAGATCAGGGGGCAGAGTGAGCACCTAGGCTCATTTACGTTGTCCCCTGTGGGGTTTCAGCCAAGAAATGATGATGAAAAAGATGTGGTAAGAGTTATTTTTAAATAACAGTGGCATGATAAAAAGGTGGATAATGATGGAATTCAATTATATTTTTTAATCCTCTCAATGGTCATCAAAGTAGATAAATGAAAATAGCATATTATGGTCTAAGTTTGTTTCTGGACAAAATTTTATAATATCCATCATAAATATAATTCATAGAATTTATTTCTCTTGTTAGTTAACAGGGACATACTTAGATTCATGGTGAATTTTATCAGGAGAAGATTAGAATAGCTGTGAAAAACTGTTGATGTTGACTACATTGGTTTCTGCCAAATCTTCTATCAGCTAGTGGAAGATACTGGGACAAATAAATCATTCTTTACTACTGAAGATCTCAAAATATTTGTAACGTTATTGGGAAAAGAACCTGGTCTCTATAATACTCTCTTTATA
>JBCJKH010013178.1:0-11518 GCA_039877255.1 Loriculus beryllinus | reverse complement strand
CACAGCTTCTCTGGGCACCCTGTGCCAGCGCCTCAGCACCCTCACAGGGAAGAACTTGTGCCTTAGATCTAACCTGAACTTGCTCTGTTTCAGTGTGAACCCATCACCCCTTGTCCTATCGTTACAGTCCCTGAGGAAGAGTCCCTCTCCAGCATCCTTGTATTCTCCCTTCAGATATTTGAAGGCTGCAATGAGGCCTCCCCACAGCTTTTCTTCTCCAGGCTGAACCAGCCCCAGCAGCCTGCCCTTCTACATAAATGTTTTAATACACAGAAACATAACATGACTGAGGCTTGACCACTAGCAGGAGGTGAAAGTGCTGGTTACTATTGGTTGTGCAGTCAAATATGCTGAGATCTGAAAATTCCACTTTCAATTTTCAATGCTTTTCCGCATGCTGCAAGTGCAAAATGAAGCACTGCCTACTAGGCATCTTAAGCAAAACTGACTTGCCAGCTCAAGGAGAGGCTTCACAGGACTGAGCTAGTGAGGATCACTGCTCTAGATCCACTAGCAAAAATAAGACAAGGAAAGAAACACATGAAAGTGTGAATACAGATACGATCCTGAACCTCTGAAATCACTGGGAGGATTTTTACCCCATTTTCTTTTAGATTAATTTTAGAAGCAGCAGGACTTAACTCCAGAAGAATTATTTCAATGCTTTTATGCCAAGTCAAAATACTATAGGCCAAAAAACTGCTTTAAAATATAACTTTTAGTATTTTGATACAGTATATAGGGATACTCTGATAGAGAACTACATAACTTAAGAGGCAGGTGGTATTACCTGTTATATGAAACACACTTGAGAACAAGTATCTTAAACTTCCCAAAATGGGAAGCAATCTTAAGGCAGAACTGTCAGTGTTTTAGAGAAAAGCCAGGATTTTCAGTAAAACAAGCCTGTAATTCACACAAGGAATACAGCAGCATATAAATATATATATATAAATGCAGCATATAAATAGTTTTGAAAGGAGACTCGGCTACACTTTAACATGCAAAAAGACAAGAGAAAACTGTGAAAATCAAACCCAAATACTGCTCAGCACAGGAATTTTAGCGTGCGAACGTTTCAAACCTCAGCTGTCACACTGTCATCACTAGGGCACTAGAGGGCACTAATACCCTAGCTGCATCCAAGCAACCTCCACTACCGCGCTACTGAACAGATAAATCCAAGGGTAACATACTTGGCAAAGTCCAAATAAGATATATGGCCATGGTAAAATCCTGGTTTCATTTCCTTCCAGGAAGTCACATTCTTTACAAATCGGACCTGTAAAAGTAGACAGCAGAAAATGTTTCTGTACAGCTGGAACACATTGAGTTTCCCCATACGTGGTACCCTCTGGTTTATAAATCTTATCATGCATTACAAATCAAAATTCTATCTTGAATATTAGCAAAGAATTAGTGCCACCTAAACCAGACTTTTCTTTAAGCACACAGAGGACTCTGCTTATATCATCACAATTCAACGATCAGAAAGTAAACCAAAGCAGAAGACAGCAATCAGAAAGGCAACTCAAGAAAAGCTTCCACAAAAGCATTAGCAAGACAAACATTTCATTTTTGTCAGTCTATTTTATCTGTCATTGGAAATGACTGGGGAATTCCTTCAGCAAGAAGTAGAAATGCACGCACACCTTTGATGGAATTTTCTGAGCTGTAGTTAGTCACTTAAATAAAAGCATACCTGATTTACAAGCATGTTCTTCGACCGATTTTACTGGAACAAGAAACAAATCTCATGGTTCATTTGCTTCTCCATCTCAAAATGCAGTGCATGAGTAATCCAAAAATTGCATAAAGGTATACAGTGTAGATTAGATTTATAGCTTACCATTTGGAATTGTTGCCTTAAGTCTAACATTTCAGTGAAGCTTCCATGTTAAAGCATGAAGCGGCCCTTCAGCAAGGGCTGATAACACAGTCAGGGGCAAACTTCATGAAAACAGGAATAGCTTTCCTCTTCAAAGAGCAAAATAAGGTACACACCCCAAACTAGAAAGGATTATCACATTAGGTGGGATATGGAAGCCCTGAAATAGCTTGGCTTTATTAGATGAACAGAGTATTTTAACATCAAAGCACTTAACTCGGAAAGTTATCTGGTCAACTGGGTAATAAAGAAAAGATGATAAACTTGTGCTGCCTGGCCTGTCGGACAATGACAGGCCACTTGTGAAGCTGCAAATGAGAAGACAGCATTCTCTGCACGTCTACAGTATCTTTTCTGTCATACAGTGACAGAGATAACCACAAAGATACTGAGGTGAGACAAGAGAGTCAAAAAGGGAAAGCTGGAAAGCTGGAGAGCTCAAGTCAATGCACTAATATTCTGTAAGGTCTACTAGACTGAGAGTCCTGGAACATGATACTTACTATTTACTATCACCAACCAATTGAGGATTTTAAAAGGCAAGACTGGCCTGCTCCCATTTCTTCAAATGTGCAAAACTCACAGTCTAAGACTTAAGAGGTTGATAAAACTTACTTATTTCCTCAAACACTGGCTCCTGGACGCTCAGGTAAAAGAAATGTACATTACTTTATAGTAACAGGCAGCATTCATTTTTTTCAATGTACAAGTTTCACAGTCTGTGGCATTTCACAATTTAAACCATATACTGCACATGAAAACTGTGGCAGATCTAGCACTGCTCAACATTATACAATTGTGTTTCATAAACTGCACTGGCTTTTCTGCCTTGTTTTGTCCATAGCACAAACTGATACATATCTACGAGACTTTGAATTCACTTGATCTACCTTTACTGCTACTGAAACAAATCACACTTTCATCGACTGCACCTTTTAAAGATTAATGACAGGATATTTTCAGGGGAGACCCTCAGCTATGAATACTTCTGTATCTGAGAAAGAAGTTTTCTAAATGCAAAGTATACATTATCCTCCCTTCCATCACCTCCAAGCCCCAAAGAGTCACAGTGCCTAATAGACTAGGACTAGGCACAGGGAAATGTTAAGTGCAAAGCCCCAAGGGTCAGCTCTGTCTCAGATCCTTGTGCCACCATCTGGCATCAAACCTTACATCTTTCAGTAATGGTTAAAAAAATCCTTTATTGTCTTTGTCATACAATGTTGTTGTCTGCTAAGTGAAAGCATTTTTATGAACACAGGATGGGTGTTATAGCCTTTTATTAACTTCAACACCAGGCAAGCTAAGAGGCAGCTAGGAAGGCTTTATAAGACAGCTGTGACATTTTTGTCTGCCTTAAGACGGACCAACCCCACATTGTGTCCTGAGAATACCAGTTTTTAACACCTATAACCAGCCTGCAGGCAAGAGATTCCCCTCAGCCCTGCTCGCAGCATTTCAACAGTCAGAATTGTTCCAGGTCACAGATAGCCTAGTAAGTCTGGATTCACACATTTTAGGGCAGAGATGAATATTGCTTGCTGCTTCATACTGTTAAATATGATCTATTTTACCTTTCTTTTCAGGGCTTAACAGATAGTGGAGCTTTCAAGAGACTGAGCAAGCTTCTCCACCTGAACCCAACTGTATAAAATGTGAGGTTATTTTAAAAGTGCAGATAGACGTGAATGGAATTCCTGGGAAGTTGTTTCATGGTGCTTTTATATAATCGGCTCCAAAGTTGCTTTGCAGCCTTTAGTAAGTGAGAAATCAGCTGAGCTTCATTGAATTAAAAAGCCAGATCAAACGTACTCTGGGGGCTTAAGATGTCCTGAAAGGTAAGTTAAATACATTCAGTTTCTAGGACGATGAGAATTTATAACGAGTCCCAGTGAGCCAAAAGGGAAAATGTAAAATCAACTAGCATACTTGGTCTGAGCAAAAAAATCCCTGGGAAAAGGGTATGTGCAGACCAAACGTGATGTGGGAAGCCTCCATCTCTGTCCACTGCTTCCATCAGTCCCTCTTCTCTATGGTCTGAATAGAACATACACACCCTCTGCCACCAAAGTTGGTATGGTCATTACCCTGTGGCTTGGTATCACATGGATTTTGGATAACAAAAAGGCACCAGCTTTTCCTGTCATTACATTCTAGTTTTGTTTGTCAACTGCTGAATAGCTGACTCAAAATTACTAATAACTGGGGGATGGATATCACCAGCACAGCCTGATGAGGACACATGAGGATTTTTCACTCAAGTATGACTTAAGACCAACAGACACAGTGTCCTCATTAAAAGAAATCTCAGTTCAGATTTCAAGACCAAGTATAATGGGATGACTGAATGCAAATCCCTCTGCAGGAAGGCAGTGGTAGCTTAGTTATCCAAACTGTCAAATAAGGTAGCTCTAAATCAGAAGTTTAGGAACATTGGAAACAGGCTAGCAGCACACCTTTGTTGCATGCCATAAGAAACCAAAAGCAAGTTCAAGGCACAGGCATCTGAGAAGCAATATTGTGAGATGGTGAAAAGACAGAGTTCACCAGTTCGGCTGTGGTGCAGCCAGGCATGAACATGTTCTAGCCTAGCATGAACAGCTCTTTCTCAACTGAAAGTACTGAAACACAGAAAGGTCACAAGGAGGCTCATGGGGTGCAAGAAAGGCTGAACAGATTAGGATTTAAACTCCCTATTTTCACAATCTGTGACAAAGTCCAGGGGTATGGAGTACATAGATGGTGGAAACCCCCTGCAACTTTGGAGGTTGGACTAGATGATCTTCAAAGGTGCCTTCCAACCCAAACCATTGTGTGATTCTGTAACTGGCACAAATACAACAATGGACACTAGTGCTCACTAGGCCATTTAACTCCAAGAGAACTCTTATCTGTTCTCATGAGAATACTTCTGCTTCTAACAGTTGCTCCAACCTTTTCCTTTTCCACCTCAGACAGCCATTGTTGGAAGTGGAACTGAAGTCAGTATGAGTGTGCTATCCTCTGAGAGGCCACCGCTTTAGAATACATTCGAAAGCAAGATTACATATTTTCAGGTGCTCCTTTGAGAAAAATGGAGAGAGAAACTGCAGGAGAAAAAAGAATGAGGAACAGAAAATAGCAAGCTGATAATTGTACCATGGCTTTTCTATGTTCACAACAGCAGTACAGAGAATGTGTTCTTACATCCCCTTTTCTAACTTTAGATCAAGGATTTACGCTGCAAGACAGAACAGTAATTTTATTTTACATGTTTCAGATGACAATGTCCCCATCTAACAACAAGCTGAAGTTTGGGTGGCTGGTATGCCATCCAGCAAGCAGGCATCCTTATAGCCACAAAAAGTACCAGTACTGAAACATGCAAGAAAAAAAATAAAGTCCCACAAAAACCTACTCTGATTTAATGAAAGATGAGTGTTTTTGTTACAGACCACACAGGTCAGAAATGCAACGTGGGCAACGTGGCACTCAGGTTACTGCAAAGAAAAGGCTCAACCTGTGGAAAAAGGGGCAGGTCCCAGGATCCTGCTGTCAGAGAAGCTGTGAAATTAAGGAGGGCTGCTGCGACAAGTTCCATCTGAAACTAAAATGGATGTGTTAGGGACTCTTATTGGATTATCTCAAATCAGATACGGATTACATGTGGAGTGGTTTTTGCAGATTGCATTCAACAAGTAAAGGTTTCACCTATGGACAGAGAACTTAAAATCTGTTACAGATTTAGAGCAGTTTGGAAAAAGAACAGACAAGTACTGCACAAGGGAGGGCTCACTGTTTTACAAATCTGTGTCAGGCCCAAGGCAATCTTCACCTTGCTTAGGGAGATTTGCTTTAACAAACAGTATCACCGATCAAACAACTTTGTCATTATATGTCTATGTATTTTACTACTTGTGCATATACACCTAATGCATTCAACTGAGCTATACTGGTGAAGGTGGCATGTATTTCATGCAAACACAAGCCCACAAAGAATAATCCTCACCAGCTACTTTTCATCTCCAGAATTCTGCTTTATCACTTATAATGGCAAATTGCTATCTTGATATACTACAGATAAACAAATATTCTTGTTTGAACAACTATGCAATATGCAAACGTTTTCATTGGCAGCATTTCCCAGTTAATGGCTACCAAAGAAGAGGAGTAACAACTGCCTAATCAAACAACATAACTTACCACCTTGACAATGGCATGGTATCAAATGAAGGTAGGACTGCCAGTATTGTATACATGGCCAGCACTGACGGATTTTCATCTTTTAATAGGTAGTATTATTATTATAATATTCCTTCTAATATTAGAGGGAAAATGAGGAAGAGAGTTTCTGTTAGACAAAACTAAGCCAGTAAAGAGCAAATTTACACCACCAATGACTTGCTTTCCTATCCTTCAGGACAGACCTCTACATTTCAAAGAGACACCTTGACAGCAGCAAAACCTGTGCTTGGAAGTGCAGCTCTAAGTATGACTGACTTGAGTATGACTTTTAATTAACAGATACAGGCTTGATAAATCTTCTTTTGAAAACTCACTCTGCTGTTAGTGCACAAGTCTTTCTTGTTCTATGCAATAGACAAGACTATGGGGCTGGCTACCAGGTTGACTATTGGTAATCTCAGTAACCATGTATGACTGTATCACCTTCGTGTTTAGGAAAAGATTTCACACCATCAAAAACCCAATAATAACACAACCCCACTATCACAAAAGAGGTTCCCAGTCCTGCCTCAAGTACATTCAATGTCCTCTGCACATAGATCCCTACCTCAACCTTTTTCCAACACAGAGAACTAAAAGTGGAAGGCTCGTTACCATCTGCTTCCCCTTGCACTGCTCCAGCAGCTGTGCTGAGCTGCTTCTGCCTGTAGGCATGCACTTAAAGGAGCTGGAAGCCTCAGTGCTGACATGCTGCAATGCAGAACAGCTCCTGCCTCTGCTGCATATCAACTTAAGATCATCAGCATACAACCAGTAGCACATTCCCGAGTGTGGAAACCTTTGTTTTACAAGACAGGGCTGATGACATAGTGATGTGTCAGACCTCTGACCTGCATTCCCTGAATGCGCACTCACCATGAGCAAAACCAGATGACTTAAACAAAAAGACCCTCCTTCTTCAGAAAACCCTGCCCCCAAAAAAACAGAGCACTGATCCTTCATCATCCTTTTTAATACTCATCATCTGATGATGTAGCCATGATCATTTCTAGCCTGGGACTACACTGATTTTAGTGAGAGATTCAAATGAATGCAGAGGGCCCCATCCTTTAGAGTTTAAGTTATTTACAATCGCTTCCTTATACCTGTTATTATCACCTGCGAGACATGACCAGACCTAGTATCAAAGACAGAAATACAGCCCTGACAGCAGGGCACAGTGCCTGCACTACTCATAGAGGAAATCACATAGGAATGCATTCACTGCAGATGGAGATGACAGACAAATACTATTACACAGCCAAAAGGCAGACATTTGACAATACAATAAACTTTTACAGCTGTAAGAACAAAGGTAATTTCTGCCCTAGCTGTGTTCCTTTTGGCTTTGTTTTCAGCTAATAAACAGATACTTACCTCCTTCAGTAGCCCAGCAAAAACCTAAACCTATTATTTAATACATAAGATTCATTCTTTACACAGAAAACATAAATGCATTAGAATTCACTTATATTGGAAAATGTGACGTAAAAGCCAATTCCATATAAGTTTGCAATAGGAAAACATTTTCTGTACTTCCCCCTTGTTTAACAAAGACATCCCTCCCAGATGCAGCAGCTTACCTGATCTTGCAGAGACATAACAGGATTATTTTTGGTTGTATTGATATGTAGAACATGATATTTGTTCTTCGCACAAAGATCATAGGCAATATTTGTGAAGGAAGTGCTGGCAGTCTTAGGTACTCGGTTGTAAATAATCACCACATCGTCTTCTTCATCCAATGCCACATCTTGTCGGGGGCCATCTGCTGTATGACGTTGTTCTATTTCTCTGACTTCATGTCTTGCAATAGCTCTTTCTGTTAAAGGATGGCAAATACAGCATTTCAATGTAAATATCACCAGTTTTGAAGTTCAAAGCATTGAATGCAAATAACCTGGTGAAAAGCAGTAACTCCCCAGCAATAAAGGAAACGCTGTCATTATATCACACATCTGAAGCAAAACTATACACTGTATGAATGATACAAGGTGAGTTAGTCTGATGCAGAACACATAGACTAGAAAACAATATGCTTAGGGAACACATACCATATTCTATGACTCACACTAATGTTACTGAAAGCCATGGTCTCTAACGAAAACCACCTATAATGCACTATCAAAATGGTGACGTACCCAAAATGTCCAAAATAATTTCTGTAAACCACCTATTTAAAAATGATAATAGAAGGAATAACTCAAGCAATTTGGAGAAGATGAATTTGCTGAAAACAGGAGAAGTTAACAACACTACAGATTTAGTCAGCTGTGTAAAGGCACCAGAATTCAGCTGAAACCACTGTTTTGTTATTTCAATTGATACAAGCCCCAAGTGTAAAGCATTACAATAAATGGGTTTGCAAAAATTCAATTAGATTTATTAATTTCAAGTTTGACAAGAACAGAAGCAAGAGGTGCTTACAAATCAGTTAACATCAAGGTGAACAGTGATCTCCGAGTACTGAAATACATCAAATACATCAAAAAGAAAGAATCATGGAAAAGCAAGCCATGAACAAGTCATTTTGGCAAGGTGAGTGCATTGCAAATAAACCATTCTTCCTTTTATACAAAGGGCAATACCCTAAGTAATTGAAATCTGCTTCAAGTACTAAAAGCCTATTTGGAAAATAAAACCCACAGTATTACAGCATTTTGGGGTTTTTTTGCTGCAGCTGAATATCAGTTTCTTTGTGCTGATTCAGACATAGCTTTATTCTGTTCTGGGTAAGTATATACTTTACCGCAATTTGTAATACAGATGTCAAAGCATCTTTTCTGATTCATTTATTGTGATACTGCCTTCAATAATGTATTCAAAGAAATCTGTGTTGGCTAACAGTGCAAGCTGAAGTCAGTACCACAAGAGTAACCTGTAATTCTCTGTATCACGTTCTTACACAGCATACAGCTCTTTCTGGATGACAAGCTTTTAACAGCAGCAACTCTTGGCCTTTACTTCCCCTGCTTCCTGTAACCCAGCTCTTTCTATTCTCTTTCACCACATCTCTTTAATTATAATGTAAAATCACTCTTAAAGCAGAATCATTAAGCTGTGAACACCAGTAGCCTGTAATTCCACAAAAATTGTCTTCAGCCACAAACTTCCATCTGTCTGAAATGCTTCAAAGCTTAAACTCACTCTCTCATATGCTCGTATCTCACACCCCATAACTAAGTTACATCAGTATGAAAATGTTTGTAGAAAATGCTTATTGAGTATATCTCAATTTTCCACATGACATCTGTTGCTCCCCACTACATCAGTCACAGTTTTTGCTCCTTCCTTTCCCGTTTGCTACCTCTCCCATCACTGCTGGCAAACGTCCTATTTTGGAAAGAGATGAGGCAACAGACTCAGGTTTCATCTATGTGAAGACAGTTCCAACAAGAAAGGACAGGCAACTCTCCCCTTCCTGCCAATAAGCGATTAGAGAAAGCATTTGGTAGGGGACATAGCTAGCCGCATGGCTGCCCAGGGCTACATGGCTATGGAATACCACCTAGAGAGACTAAAATGAAACAAATTAAACTTGTATTTTATACACCAGAGTAGTAGTAGATCTCAGCTAGCTTTGAATAACTGCACAGAACTCCAGGGTTGCTGAGGCTGGCTGGTGTGGAGAGAAGCTTCCCCTTTTCTATGTGAGACATAAACATTTGTGACAAACAGGCATGACTGGCAAGAGAAGTGATGAGAAGTGTTCCTGTGATGAGGTATTTGAAACCACGATGATTCAAGAATTAGTGTGATAAGTGCACTTTAAAGGCTATACATAAGATATAAAAGATGCATAATTAGATGCAATTAGCAGAAAGGCTATGGCATACAATCACCTGCAACTTTGTGAGAAGGAAAAGCAAAAACCCATGCAAGGAGGAGAACCTTCCCAAACGTGAAGTGCACAGACAGTTCTATCATGGAAGACAAGGAGGCTATCAATTTAAAATTAAAATGAAAACTAAACTTTATGATAAAAAAAATGAAATCACTGCAACAGTTAGAAACCAAAAGCTGAGATGATATGCACAACGTAAACTGCTGAAGAGCAAGGGAAGCTAAAGCTAGTGAGAAGCAAAGTCGAAGTGTCTAACCTGGCTTATAACATTGCTTATGTGTTTTTAGAAGTACGGTAGAAAATGCAATGTACGCTTTAATGACTCTATATGTGGAAGATACAGAGGAAGATGATGTTAGCTATTTATTAAATACATTTTGTTTACCAAAAATCTCCTTATTAACTTTGATTAGGAGAACTTGTCTATATAAGGTTGGAATGGTTTCATTGAAATAAAGGAATAATCATGTTAGGTCATTTCTTCCCTACCAGAAATCCTGTGGATGAAATTAAGTCCTACAGTCTTACTGCTTACATTGCACTCAATTTATTGTAAGGAAAACGTCTAGGCAAAATGAACAGGAGCCAAATGTCTAAACAGGGTTAACACTGTCTGCACCAAGTTTGATACTAATTAACTCCATCGATTTAAAAAGATAAGCAACACTTAAGCAAGTGGTACTTCGGCTACCAGGCAGGGTTTCATAGTAATATAATACAGGGTAATTTTAAGGCATAAGATATTCTGTCTCCCACTTTTTTATTCCTGCCTGTTTAGGTTCATTGTAACAAATAATACAATTACTATACAGTTGGGGGAAATGCTGTTCTGTCATCTGCAGTTGTCCTGCATGCCAATTTCCATCAACTGCGAGGACAGTTTACACACAGGCAGTACCAGATATGATCAGCGTAATAAAGGTTGCTACATTGGTTATTTACCAGCAGATGAATTACTTGCAGAAAGCCTTCAGTTGGCAGAAGTAGCTATTTACAAGCTGCAGAAGCAGCTTGTTTCTTCAGCTATTTGTCTACATGTTCTTTGAAATCTTCCTTTATCACATTTCTGTAAGTGACAGCATCTTATATTTCTTGAGCCATCCTCTTGTAGCAATAAACCAGCAAATACCATTGCTAGCAACAAGTTGATTTGCCAGTCAGATGCTACCAGAGAAAAAAACATCTAATGTGCAACTTTTGTTTTCTTCTTCAGCACAAGCACTGATAACAACACACAATCTGTATGGCAACACTGAGTACGGAAAATTGCACAATTATTTATCAAGACTGCTGCCCTTTCAAGTCCAAGCAGTTTGTCAACAGGTTTTCAAGTTATTAATTGGAGAGAAACAGACAGACCAAGTTTGATTGACTCTTCATCAGGGACTGTAGTGATAGGACAATGAGTAATGGGTTCAAACTTGAACAGGGGAGATTAAGGTTGAATATAAGGAAGTTTTTTGCTGTGAGGGTGCTGAGGCGCTGGCACAGGGTGCCCAGAGAAGGTGTGGCTGCCCCATCCCTGGCAGTGTTCAAGGCCAGGTTGGACACAGGGGCTTGGAGCAACCTGCTCTAGTGGAAGG
>JBCJKH010013176.1:11837-27449 GCA_039877255.1 Loriculus beryllinus | reverse complement strand
AAGGCCAGGTTGGATGGGGCTTGGAGCAACCTGGTCTGGTGGAAGGTGTCCCTGCCTGTGGCAGGGGGTTGGAACTGGATGAGCTTTAAGATCTCTTCTAATCCAAACGATTCTGTGATTCTATGATAGGAGATTCCACTTAAGCATAAGAGTGATTGGTTGGTTTGGTTTTTTACTGTGAGAGTGCTCAAGCGCTGGAATAGGCTGCCCAGAAAGATTTTGAAGTCTCCACCCTTGGAGATATTCAAATGATAAACAGACACAGTCCTGAGAAGCTGGCTCTGAACACAGGGGGCTAAACTGTAGACTCCTCAGAGGCCCCTTCCCACCCCAACAAGTCTGTGGTCCTTAACAGATGCAAATCTTCATGTCCAAACCTCTCCCTGGGTATCAGGTCTCCTGCTCTCTGGCTGTTCCTTAACTCTTCACACTTCACGTTTAACTCAGAGCTTGCTTATTAGGTAGCAAGCACTTCCCTTAGCCTCAATGAACAATACAGACTTTGAAATCGTACTTCATATACTGGGGCAGTGTGCTTAAAAGCCAGTCCATCTATAAGGGTACTATACTGAAACTTTCTCAGGCTTCCAAGCAAAGTATGTATCTCAAGGGGGTCCCTATGGCATAATTTACCTTGCACAACCTGCATACCTACAGCCATCTGCCAAAACCCGTAGCTATTTGCTATACCAGACTGTTACCTAAGCCAGCTAACATCATCAGTATTTAAACTTGCATCTGAAGAGGGTTAAAGGGAATAAAAACGTTTCCCATGCTGTACACCACATATCTGCATTTTCACAGAACAGAGAAGTCAGATCTCAAGCCTTAACTACAAAGAGAAGCCAAAAGCCTACATTTACAAAGAGAGGCAACCCAAGAGAAGAACAACAAACACGCTAAATAAGAGAGGAAAACAGACAGGTGAGAACAAGTACAAGACAGGCACTCAGCAACTTGTAGATAATGCAGATGAGAAGCAAACTCTCAGCAAAATATTTGGAGCCAGTCAAAAGAGTGCAGTTGTATATCAGCTATTTTTCAATTGAATTCTTCAGCATGAACCACAGTATATAATCATTTCAAAGATTTGGAACTGCTGCTGTTAAACTGAACCAGAGGACCTGAAGCCATCTGCAGAGTCAGATATGCCAAAACCAGCATTAGTGAGTCTATGCAAGTAGAAGCACCACATTTATTCAAGCACCCATGAATGTCCCATTTAAGTATTACCCACACATCTAAGACAGCTGCCAGGAAGCTGAAGAACATCAAAGAGCTCTGGGGAACACACTGAGAAATCCAAAGGATGTGCACAGCAGTAGTGTGGCAACTATACATCCCTCCCTATGCCGCTGCTGTGTCTGACCCATCAGGGCCAGAGAACATCTCAGCTTTCTTACAGATCAGAAGACTTCTTTTAGCTCAACCCAGCAGCATGTGCTCACAGCCCAGAAAGCAACCCCTTGACAGTGCCTTCTTTGTTTAGATGCCTGCAAAAGACAGATCCACTGAGGGCAGCTCGGTTGAATAACCCTGAAAACCAGTACTTAAACCACTAACAACCCTCCTTATGCTACAGGCACTTGGCTGACCACCATTTGTGTCGGCATACAAACACAACAGAAATTGAAGCTGTAACTTGTAATGAAATGCAGATAACAGGCTTATGTCACTTAGTGGCACTGCACCATTGACATGAATTGGTATAAAACTACACATTTAGACTGAAGGGAGTTTAAGAAACACACTCAAGAGACTGCATCATTTAAGATACTGTTATTTCTAATAACTTCAGATTACTTCTTCCCCTGTAAGAAACATGGCACACCATGCTGCAGCTTCCACTCCCAACTGCACTCACTCTAAATGCCCAATTCCCACAGGATGGCATTCAGCAGCGTCATCTAGAAGAAGCTAGAAAACAGTTTGTGAGCTGCAGTTTTTCACCTCATAGCTTATAAAAGCAGAAGTCTCACATTAATGCTATTAACTGGTAAAGTTTTAACAAGCAAGACCAAAACTGAGAAGCATGAGAACTGAATCACTGCTTGCAGAATCCAGCACACACCTACAGTCCTAATTCTCCTCTCCTAAAGATGCTCTGCATCAACCAAACCAGTTACCAATCAGCCCTTCCAATTAAATGTGATCACAGCTCAACTTCACATCAAACATAGATACGTTACAGGGGTTTTCATACTGAAAACAAGAGCCCGCTTAATTCATGAACTGCAATCATGCCATCAAATTAACCCTGAAAACAAAAGTGAAGTCAAACAATTTAGAACGATGTATTGCTGAGGTCAAAGATACATTCTTGTTAGGATAAGAGGAAATAACTTGGGGCAGTCAAACAAAATCAGAATACTTGACATACCAGGAGAGCTTTTAGATACCAAAATGATATGGTTTGCATACTGTCTACTCAAACGTGCTGCACTGCAAATCACTTTAGACAGTGCGTGAACACTTCAGGGACTGTCATATAATAGAGGTTGGGTGCAACGGTACTTCAAGGACAGGATGTGGAAAACCATAAAGGCATTTGGTACTGGAAGAGAGTTGCTGTCAGAGCCATGCAAGGCACACCCTCCTATAGCAGGACACAGCTCACACCTTAAACAACTTACCTCGCCTGGCATAGCTCCTACCACAGCACAGTAAGCCACCAGAGACACTTCTGTTCTGCCAGCTGCCCAGGGCACGTAATTACAGACAGTCCAACAGAGAAACACATGCACCTCTCTCAGTAACATGACTATGTTCTCCACTATATACTGGATCCTGCACAAGGGAGCAGCTTCTTAATGGCAACCAAAATGCTGGATGACTTGAGCTAGGCTCAGAAGAGCAGCAAGGGAAAGAGTGTATATTGTGAGGAAGGCTCTTGTTTTCTCACAGGAAAGTAGACTGGAACACTATTAACCATCAATTTTCTATGCCTCTGTTATTCTGAAAAGCTCTCTTCACAAGCCATTATGGATGGTAAAAAAAGCAAGCACACATCTCCTGCACAGCCTAGGGCCTGATGGTTGAAGTGACCCAGGGTCAAGCATTTTAGATGTGCTTCTGTCTTTATCAGAGACATGATGAAGTGGCTTTTGAGTCTCCTCAATATCTTAGCCTAGTTTCAGTCGTGTTTTTCACATTGTTTATGTGCACTCCCACCCTGCCTTTGTCTTCAAGCAATTCTGTTACATGCAATATGCCACCACAGACAAGTGTTAGCAGCCATTATAATAAGCAAACCCAAAGTATTTTATCAGATTCAGCTTTCCTAGGAAGAAAGTGCATGATGAGTTACATCCAGAGAACTCAGTCTGCCCAGTGAAGCAGAAGGAAGATGCTTAAATAGAGATTGCTGCTTACCTTCTGACCTCACACAAAGACTCCTCTAGCATCCCATCCCAAGCTTCTTCCACCCCAGTCACCACTGTTAATCCAGATACTACTGCGCTGCCCTGAGTCACTTGTTTGTTCTGTAGTAGCTGTGTGAGTAGGTAACATCATACACTGAGGCATGGATATGAGCTAGCTTTAAGACACAGTTTTTCAAAGACACCTCCCCTCTCCAAATCGGTATAGTTTTTAGAAGAATGCTCAGAAACAAGATCTCAGCACTGATCTATCAGCCACAGGTCAACCTTCAGATCCCCCATATGCTGCTCCTCGAAGAAAAGGAGAAATTCATACTTGTTCCTTGGCATCTACAAGGCTGCTAAACAACCATGCCCACTCCCAGAGTTGTTTTGACACAGGATGTAGGAAAATCATTTGGAAACGAGACCAATTATTTTCAGAGCCATGCAGATATAGAACAAGCTGGCAGAATCAGTGATTCGAACTACTACAAACCCCTATAACTTGCCACCACAGCTATAAATAAAACTCCTTGTGCTATGCCACCTTCAGCAAAGAAAATACAGATGAAAATATGAGCAATGACTTCACATGACTTATCCCAGCCATAAGGAAAGAGGAACGAGGTCTTCATTTGGAAAGTCTGATAACTCCATGCAGCGTGGAAAATCCCCTTCTTAGGAGCAAAGCCATGCTTTACAAGAAATTGCAGAAGGTTAAAAAATGAGCAGCAGTAAGTTGAAACATATTGAAATTAAGCTTTTAATAAAAGGAAGGCAACAAAACCCCAAAGGCTGAAAACAACACAGCCAAGAAACTGGAACCTAACCACTCCACTGACTTTTCACCATTGAAGAGGAGACAAAGCTAAAACATAAAGGTCATTAACACATGATACCCAATAGGCACAGGTTAGCAATAATGTAGATAAACTCCTTCATAATGTGTAATTTTTACACTGTAAATATAGGTTCCAAAAGAATATTAAACCCAAGACAAAACAAGACCACAGCTGACCGAGAAAAGGGATTTGCTACTGCAGAGCCATTTCCTTCTGCATCATGTTTTACGAATAAACGTTCATTAAACCAAAGCAGAACTCTTTCAAGCAGCTTGAAAGGAGAAAGAGACAGAAGTACAACGCTGCCACAACCTGATACCTGATGGCAGCAGCTTCTGACACAAAAAAGAGGGAAAACATGAAGACCCTTATGAATCCTTATGGATCTTCTAGCTTAAAAGAAAGTATCTCTCTATGCTAGCGTGCTAACAAAAAACCTGCTCTGCAGAAGGGCATCAGAGTAGAGTCAAAGAATGAGTGTTCACAAAACCTGCTTAGAGCTTTAGAAGCTCCCAGCAACTGTCAATGTGCAAGTCAGCCAATGTGAAGAAACCAGACAACTCCGTCCTTGCAGCACGGTTTCCACCTGCCAGTGTGCCTGCCCTCAAAAGAGGCAGCTCTCCTGCAGGAGTCATCTAACAACCGACCGCCACAGCAGTGACCTTTCCAAGTGCAGAGCTGCACCTTCCCCAGCGCAGGCATGTCGCTGGGCTCCCGGCTCTGTGCTCCATGCTCAGCGGCAGCTGCCTGCGCTCCAGCAGTGACACATGGCTGTGAGGTGCTCAGATGCTGCAGCGCAATGGAGCGCTGGAGTGAAGGCAGCTCTTCCTTCGAAACCACGGTCCATTTCCTCCCCTTAGGGAAGCAAGTGTGGCAAGGTCCCTGCACAAACAAACCTGGCTGCAGAGGATCCCGAGATAAGCGCTCCAGCTCTATACCTTGGGTGTTTTATAGCTCCCTTGCCCAGCTGGAGTCCTGACAGCACTGGAAGCAACGAAGAAGTGAGCATCCCTGTGGATGGCACAGCATCTCACGCCAGCACCCGGGCTGCCAGCAGACCCGCTGACACTCAAACAGCACACTCTTCTCCTACGTTTACACGGGTTTTCTTCACATGCCACAGGCGAGAACTCCTCCTTTTTGCTCTGTTTTTACACAACCCCTCGGAACTGCCTCCCCGGCCCCACGGAGCGGGCACACCGCAGCCGGGAGCAGCCGCCCGCCCCTTCTCTCGGTCCCCTGCCCGGTCTCACCTTCCTCACCAGGAAAACCGCATCCCCACACGCCACCTCCGACCGCCGTCACACGAAGCTCGCCCCAGCCCGCTGCCGCACCGCCCGTCGGGGCCGCCCGTCGCTGCTCTCAGGGTACCGGGGGCTCCGTCTCGGCGGGCAGACGGGCGATGCTGCGGCTCAGGACTCACCCTTGAAGAAGCGCAGCGCCAGCCCGTACAGCTCCTCCAACGCGAAGCCCCAGCGCCGCTCCAGGCTCAGCGCCGCCTCCTCCGCCGCCGCCTCGCCGCCGGCCTCCGCCTGGCCCGGGGAGCCGGGCCCCGCTCGACTCCGCCCCGTCTCAAGGTCCCCTTGCTCCGGCCGCGCTTCGCAGTGCGGAACCTCGGCGTTGGGGCTCAGCGTCAGCCCGTCCACCGACACCTCGAGCCGGTCGGAGCTCAGCACCGCCGCCATCCTCCCCTCCGCCTCCTGCTCCGCCGCGGCGGCCACGTCCCGACTTCCGCTCCCCTCCGACCCGGAACATCCGCACCAGCCGCTCCCAGCTCCGCCCTTCGCCGGTGTTCGTTTGCCGACGACGCAGGGGCCTGGGGCCGCCTCAGCCCGGCCGCGGGGCAGGGTGAGGACGGGGCGTCCTGACCCGCACTGGAGCCCGTGAGGTGCCTTGTGCCCCGTCTCCGTGCTCCCAAGGCCCGGGTTAAACCCTCGGGTGTCCGCCTGCCCCAGCCCGTCGGGGATGGGGCTGGAAATAAACCCATATCCTAGCGTGCGGGAGAGGACGTTAGTGTTTGAGCGAGAGTGTCGCGCTGTTTGGTTGCTTTATAGAAAGGAATGGTGATTTTCCCACGGCGATCCAAAAGGCTTTGGTAGAGCGGGGGGTGTGACGCTGACTTCCCTTGCTCCTCTTGCAGGAAACAGGCTTCAAGCCTCGCATAAGAGAGGAAAGAAGTGAGGCAGGGAAAGGAAAGAAGAATATAAAGCAATTACTTCTCCAAGAGCTGTGTCTGCAATTGGCACGCTCCCTTGTGACCGTGAAGCACCACTCGCTGTGACACAGTTACCATGTGCTGCACGGTGAGGCAGTCCCTCCCAGCTGAGCGGGTTTATTCCCAAGGCAGGCGAGCCTCCTGACAGCGTTTTGGGAAAGACTGCATTAGCATGGGGTGGTTTGGTCCCGTTTCCCACCCAAATGGAGATGGAGGTGTGCCCGCTTGGTGGTTCCCAAAGGATGCAAAGGAAGGGACCTGTGCAGCTCTGCAGCCTTCATTGAAGCCCCTTGCTGGGGTTATCTGCAGTCCCACCGCCCTGGAGTTTATGTACTGTGCAAGGGAGCTCCAGGTCCATCTGCTAATCTCTCAGGAATGCTGGAGAGATTTTACTGTCACGCTTACAAAGTGCTTTGAAGCCTCTCGGTGAACGGGACAAGGAATGTAAGGCTTTAATTTAAAGTACTCCATTTCCCATTAGTATTTCGTGAGAGAGTGAGTGCCACACAGGGTGCTGTTGACTATAAATGGGGAAGAATTTGATTCAGATGATAAATCATCTAAGTTTCAAAAGGCATTTTACAACCAGTTGGGAATCTTTTGTCATTCCTTCACTAGCATTTTGGTTTGGTTTTGTGGTTGGGGTCTTTTTTTTGATTGAGGACGCTGGCACAGGGTGCCCAGAGAAGCTGTGGCTGCCCCATCCCTGGCAGTGTTCAAGGCCAGGTTGGACAGGGCTTGGAGCAACCTGCTTTAGTGGAAGGTGTCCCTGCCTGTGGCAGGGAGTTGAAACTGGATGAGCTTTAAGGTCCTTTCTAACCCAAACCATTCTATGGTTGTATGACCAAATATAACATTGTATTGCTTGCCCTCTGTTCTGACTACTTGGTGCTATCTCATGGTGCAGACTTACAGCAGGAAGGATGATTTTAGCTCCTCATACAAGCCTGCTTTACAAGTCTGTCACTTCAGCATCAGATCCAATTTCATTTTGTTAGTTCATTTCTAGAACCACTTGTATTGAAACGTCTGTTTTCAAAGCTGTGATACAACATTTTTCCTGCTTGGCTTGAGCAGTTTGTGCTTTATAACTATTTTCTTATGGCATCAATTGTATGGTTTAAACCTTTGTGAGATTAAAGTTCCTGCTTTAAGAAACTCTGAATTCTTTATCCTAAAATGAATGCTTTGAGTAAAAGAAACTGAAATTCTCACTGATCCCTATTGCATTTTTTATGTTTCACCAAAACAAGGAAATATTTACTTCATTTTATACACTAGCAAAACCAGCTCTTAGCCTACCTGTGTGTTTAGAGGCCAAGCTAAATCCAGGATGCTCCACAAGCATCTTGCTTGACAAGCTGATTTTGGGAACAATTACAGAAAACTGATTTGTCTCCTGACAGGCTCTCTCCCGTTGCAAAAGTGAGACTATTCCTTTCTTCTTGTGCCAGCTTTGCTATTCCGTGCTACAGACACACGAGCTGGCACCAGCGGAGCAGGTTTCTCCACGAAGTGCAGCATAGTCTCTTGGAGAGATCCCAGCTGGAATGTTGAAGTAAGACATCTCTAGTAGCGCTGAGCCTGACTGAGGCATGGCCAAGGCACGGTACTGCAGCCTGCTCTGCCTCTATTCAGAGAGCCACCAGGCAGTGCAGAGCTCCCTGCCTGCCTTCCCATAGCACAGCGGTCTGGTGAGCATGGAATGATGTGTTACATCGACTTCCCTGCTTCATGGCGCTTCCAAGTTGGGTTTATCAATACAGAAACTTGGTGTTGCGCAGCGGTGTCAGTGAATGCTGTGATGTGCAACTGGTGGGCAACCTGTGTGCATGATCAGGTGTAGGAAGGGGAAGAGCTGTGAGATGATACATTAGGAAAAAGGGAAGTTCAGACTTGGAGAGGAGTCAGGAAGTCCTGGTCTGGGATAATGTAATAACAAAGTATTTCCCAAATAATGGTGACAGAGAGTTTCCAATAGCTTGAGAACACCCTTAGCTCAATTCACATGCTGAGTTCAGCCAGTAAATTGTTCATTTGTGTCTTGTAACAGTTGGTTCTGTATGTGAAAAGAAACACAGAAGAAATACAATCCCAGAGATGCAGTCTAGTCCAGCACCAGTGCCGTCCACTAACAAATGTAGACCTAGAAACTTTACACAGAATAAAGCAATTCTTTAATTTGAGCTGCTGAATGTTTAACCATTAAAAACACCAACTTACTCACTGCAGTTATGCAGGTGAAAATGTTCACAGAGAACTCATCTCACTTGAACAACTCTTCTGCTCTCCATGGTGTTTGCAGGTACCCTGCCTCTCAGGCACCCACGGGTGAATCCTGGGTGCTCCCTACAGTGGCAGCTGGCCTTTGGAGGAGTTCCACTGGTGTGCTGGTGGCTAACAGAGGAAGGAGCCTTGCTTTGTAAGACGTGGCCTAACGCTGTGTTTGCTTGATCAATGGCTGCTAAATACTTGATTATCTCAGGTGAACACCTCGGAGCAGGCACTGTGCTACGGGCTCAGAAATGCAAATCATTCACTATGGAAATACTGCTATCAGCTTCTCATGCACGGCTACGTTAAATGAACCAGGTGTGAAGATCACCCCCAGCCCTAGTGCTACTGTACCAGCCCAGAGCTCCCATAGCTGGGAGAGAGGAGAGCGGGCTGCCTGGGAGGAGACGCTATGTGTATCTCCGGGAGGAGGACCAGCTTATTGGAACAATTACATTCCCCAGGGTTTGGCAATTGAATTGCATTTGTGAATACTCTATCAGGATTTACCTTTTCCCAGAACGTGACAATTCTGTTCCTTTTTTTACTGTCTTTGTTTTGCATTCATCAGAGTTGGACTGGCTGAACACACCAGGGCCAGAAGGAAGAAAGTGCTCAAGTTCTTTTACTCTAAATTACTTCATCTTTGTCTGTCTGGCTTTCCTTAAAGGATGGATACAAGCTGTTTGGTAAGGAGCTGTGCTTACACTATAAAACCACCCATGGACGCACTGGTACAGCATAGCAAACTCCCAATTCTACTAGCACCATGAAGGAAAACAAGTTTCATTTGTGCTTATGTCTGTACATTGCGCTGGTTGATATAATCTAGACTAAAGAGCATATTTTTTTTCCCTTATAGTACTTTTGATCACAGTAATTTTATAGAAATTGATATTTTGGATGGTGTTTTTCGAAGCCTGTTGGAAAATAATCTTTGTCCCAGGGGTTACAGCAAACCTGCCAGTGTTGCCCATTTTGGTCACTCCTCAATCTCACCTACCACAAAGGCCAGGGTGACCCTATTGTGTGTGTGACAGACAGCAGATCTTCACATGCTCAGGACACATTAAGCTCAAGGATCACAATGCAACCACGTGCAGTAAATTGGGTTTGGTCCCATTGAGATTGGCAGATCTGGACAACAAAGGTTATAACGGCACCACAGGATTTACTGAGAGCAAATTCTCTGAAGGCATTTAAATCTCTTCTTTTTCATTACTACCTGTTTATTCAAGTGTTGTATGTCTGTGTAGAAAAATAAGCCAACTCAAGGTTTCACGTGTCTACTTCCCAGTTAAGCAAGAGAGCACTTGGAATCCACTTGTACAAGACCTCCACCATCCTCTCTGGATCCTCCACCGTGCTCCCCTCTGGATGGAGTTGTGTCAGTTTTACTAAGAACTAATGAAAGCTCCAAAACTAGGGAGAGTTAAAAAAAAGAAAGGTGGTTTCCCAAGTAGAAACCTTTATACAGTTTGGGTAGATGCCTGGAAATAACCACAACTCCATTTTCCTTCTCCTTTAAAGCATGGTCTAATCTTGCCTGGCACCCAAAAGCAAACAGCGCCGTGTGCTTCATGTCCTGTTGGACAACTCCGATTGACAATAGTACAGCTGCAGTTCTGCAGGTGACATGAGGCTCCTTCTGGAACCTCCCTGCAGCAGGGTGGGTAATAGTTGTCTGCTTTGGAGCTAACACCATTCACTGTGCTGCTACCTTGCATTTATGGTGACACTGACTTCATAAGTGATTCCATGAGGTGCAGAATAGCTGTTAATTGGGAGTAGGGTCTGGCAATATGTTTTTAGCCATGTCAGCAAACAAAATGGGGTTTATTGACAGAGTGCTAGAGCAATTCCTGAGGAAACATACACATGCTAAAGTCTATCTTCACTAAATGTCCCCATTTTGACCGGCAGCAAACATCCCATAGCACGGACACAGTTGCACCAGCTACAGGTGATCATAAAAGAACAGTTCAGTCTGATAAAACAAATGGTATCAGTTTTAGTATCTTATGCTGATATGACTGAATCTGCAGCAGCATAACTGTGCAAACAATCACGCCTTTTACAGGCACACAAGCTGAGAGCAGTAGTGCAGCACTGCTATCAAGGAGTCTTTGCTAAACAAAACAGTGCCGGCAATTGGAGCACTTCCTGAATTTAACCAACTCTTCTAATAAAGTGATTTTACACAAGAGAGAACAGGGAAATCGACGCAATTAGCAGTAGCATTTCTGGCTAACTGCCCAGAAGGAACCTGTGAATCAACAGCCACCTGAATGATTTCCATCCGTATCAATGCAGAACACCTATGGATGCTCTCTTAAAACACCTCCAGAAGGGAATGGTGCCTCTGGGTCAGGGTCTGACCCAACTAGGACGGGTCCCCAGAGGAGGTGGCACAGCCTTGCCCTGAGCTCTGCTGTTCCAGACACATCCTCCTCTGTGGTGTGCCACTTACCAGCTTCTTCCCTCCTGTGTCCTTTCCTTTTGGCTTCATTTTCAAACGAACAGTATCTACTTTCTGGCCTCCAAGCTGCCCAGAGGCAAGGGAAATGATAGGCAATGGGGGGATTTCTTTGTGAAATTGCTGATCCTCCTGCCTGTCTCCTGGGAAGAGCAGGCCTATGTGTGCAGGACTTGGTGCTGTTCATGTCACTCCTTCCATTCAGCAAGCAGGATAACATACCTTTCAAAAGCATGTGTTAAACCTGTCCCTCTTCATCTCATCATCAGATGCACTCTTTAATGCAGAGCATGCAGCTGCTTCCCAACTGTGGCTCACTTTTTTATGTTGTTGCTTGGGTTTTTTTTCTCCTGCTTTGGGTTAAATTGAGAACGAGTTTTCATGCAATGGCTCTATCAGAAGGAGCTGCCCTGATCTGCTCCCAGTCACACACCACACGCTCCCATCAACATCCTTGTTGCCAGCTCTTTGGCTCGTTGGACCTCTCAGCAATCTCCTTCACCTTATCAAACAGGCAAACAACCATTTGCTTCCTAGGTTGATTCTCTGCTGGAATAGAGAGTAAGCCTGGTTCACCAAGGGGTCATGAGAGCACTGGCGGCAGCAGGAAGGCAGGATGGGAAACAGGATGGCAGCAGGTTTTCTTTTTGGGTAGCTTGCAGTTAGAACCATGAGCTAATGCCAAATAGTGGTGGATGCGCTCCACTCAGAGCTGCTTTCTCCTGCCCTTTCCCTTGTGCTGAGCCTAGCAATGGGGTGGCTTCAGGGGGAGTTGATTCAGCTGGCTGATCTGGCTGGAAACTCCTCATTTTCATGGCACAGTTCACCACTGTTACCGGCCAGAGGAACAGATTCGTCCTGTGGCCACAGAGCCACTAGCTGCAATACAAGGAAAGCAATGCAAACAGGGAACAGGAAACAACTAGCTTGTAGATCAGCTCAACTGTAATGCCAAACTGCAGCCTATGGAGCAGCCACACCAGCCCAGCCACCCTGCTGTTCCTGCACTCATCTGATCACTGGATAGTTTGCTTCCCTACCTGTGCTCCTCCACTCTAATGATCAACTTTCCAGTGCATGAAGTGTATTTTTATCTCCCCTATTCTATGTGAGTACAATTGCACTCCAGCAGGCAATTTCAACCTCTTCTGATTTGTGGACTGCTAGTGGAGAGGCAGATCTTGCAGAGTGGGACTGAATCTATTGACTTCCATTCCTCTGTGGCTTTCGTGGACCTTGGAAGTTTGCTCGCAGTGGCAACAACTGTAGACTGACATCTACTGCACAGAACAAGGGCTGAGAATCACACAGGTCCCATCAGCCTGGCAATAGTGTTTTGACATCATTTTTTTCTCTCATTTAATGTCTTTCTCGTCAAGGATTATGGAATCAGAGCAGGTTATGGACAGTGAGGCTGGTGAGCAAAAATGGAAGCTTTGAGCTAAAACCTCTTCACTCCAGTTTCCTGATGGACAGCACAGCACAAATAGGTGAGACAGGACTTTCCATTCTCTCTGCCTGTGAGGAGGCTGTCCTTGGCTGTCCTCACAGGAGATAAGAGTAACATCCTTTCTTACAAAAGTAATGCAAGATCCTTTGCTGCAAATTTGTGTGGAGGCTGCACTAGTAACAGTGCCTCTTCTTGGCTTGTTCCTCTTGGAGAGACTGTGCCTTCTCTCCTGGTCACTGCACAAGGCTGTGTTCTGATCCAGTTGGGTTTCAGTGGCAATATGGCCACTGAAACGCAGCCCTCACCCTCTCCCTCTCTTTAAACTGGCTTTATCCACAGATCTGGTTCACAGCCCAGACCTATAAGCAATCACAGAATAACAGAATGGTTTGTGTTGGAAGGGACCTTAAGAACATCCAGTTCCAACCCCCTGCCATGGGCAGGGACACCTCACACTAGACCAGGTCGCTCCAAGCCCCATCCAACTTGGCCTGGAACAGTGCCAGGGATGGAGCATTCACAGCTTCCTTGTGCAGCCTGTTCCAGCACCTCAATACTCTCACAGTGAATTGAGTCAGTACAAGTGTCAGGACTGTGAGGAGAGCAGTGGGAGTGAGTGCAATGGCAAAGGGAGGGTTGGGCAGGTTTGCCTTAGAGCTGCCCAACCCTCATTTTTTATCAAGCCAGAGTTCAAGACTGGCACATTCAGGACACACATAATCTGACCCAGCCCCTTTGGCTTAAAACATGTACAGTTTATTTACACACCTTCTGGTTAGTATCTTGCTGATGCTTGAGAGGAATTGCTGCTGAACAGGTCCTATGTTCAGGGAGATGTGAACCCTCTTCCTTTCACAGGCTTTGCTGCAAGGTAATGAAGTCTTTGAATGAAGAGGGTAATAATAACATTATCATAGAATAACAGACTGGTTTGGGTTGGGAGAGACCTTAAAGCTCATCCAGTTCCAACCCCCTGCCATGGGCAAGAACACCTTCCACTAGGCCAGGTTCCTCAGAGCCCCATCCAATCTGGCCTGTATATTAACATATAATTTACAGTAGTCATGGAGTCACCCACTGGGGACCTCATCATGTATCTCATGTAAACCAGGGGCTGGAATGGCTGGCACGTGAGGGAATTTCATCAGGGAAAACCAGAGCAAGAATTCCCAAAGGAAAAGCTTAACCAAGGTGTTTACATCTTACCAGCCAGCTTTCTGAACTGTATTTTCAGGAGAGAGGCATCTGAACGCCTGATTCAGTGGTGATGTGCTCCTACACACCAGTCCCAAAATAGCAGAGGTTAACAACACTCAGAATGCCAGTGCGAGGCCCTCGAGATAAAACACTATCATGATGAAAGGAGCAGTTCTCTTGCTTCCTTCCGTCTGCAGGATCTGTATATGCTGGCCTCCACTTCAGGAGCCTTACCAGTGCAATTATGTGAGTTAAGAGCTGGCTCGTTTGCTGACATAGTCATGCTGATAAAAGCTCTCGCTTAGCTATGGCTATACAGACACGGGCAGGAAGAGCGTGTCTTTAACCTCACTGAGACACTCACAGCAAAAGGAACTATCCCCAGTATAGACAAACACGTAGGCTCAAAAGTATGTGAATATAGTATTTCCTTTTGTGTGTTGCTTCTATTACAGGCCCCCGTAGAGTGCCCATCATTGTAATCACTGAGTAGCCTTTACATAACAGCAAAACCACACCGGCTACAGAACAGGCTCTGATATTCCCAACAGCAACTGACATTTCTTTCCAGATTGAAACACAGGGAATAAAATTGTCAGATGGAGTCCCAGACATCACTAGTAATGTGCCCAGTAGCCCATTAGCCACAACAGACAGCAGGTTCTTGCTAATCCCCTCTATTCACAGAGAGGGCAGCAGCAGTCTTTGCTGGTTGAACCTTATCGCTCTGGTGCAAGATGCCACATTCAGGTCAGCAGGTTTCTGACCCCCTCACTACACTTTGCATGCACAATGTCATTATCTCACTGTTGATCACTTCAACAGAATAACCCACTCCCCAGGCTTTAAAAGTCATCTCAGGAAGGGGCTGGTCCTGATTCAGATGTCAGATGTATCATCACATTCACTGCAAAAAGGATCCAAGTTTTCAATTCACTTTCTTTTATATTAGCAGGAAAACATCTGTTTTGAAAGAGAAGTAAGTTTGTTTTTTTCCCCCAGTGACACACTGCAAGATCCTGCCTTCTAATGCCTTGCAGGAGTTAGCTTGATGATTCCTTCTGACGCCCTAAAGCTTCAAGACTCTACAAAGAGGCAGTGAAAGGATTAAATGAATTACTTGGTCACTGTGGAAAGTCATAGCCACGGAGTCAGAACACCAGGAGCCTGAGGTTTCTCTGGCTATTGTACGAGACAGACAGCTTCATCTTGTCACCAGTGTAGGACTGCAGCACCGTTTTCTTTTCTTCTTTGAACAAATGGGCTCATGGCCAATGATTTACCAGCCTTACTTCTAGAAGTGTGGAAGCCACTCAGTTGTTGCAAAGCCTCAGACAAATGTAGACAAAAGCTTTGCAAGAAGTCTCAGCTGTCCCTGTTTAGAATGGAGGCTGCTCAACATCTAAAGAATGAGCTCTTGGTTATCAAGGGATAGAGTAAAATCTCCAATAATCTGCAGACTTCTACAGGACAAGTAAAGGCTCTGTCTGGGAAGTTATTGAATGCCCAAGGATTTCCAGCACTCTGTTTCCTAGGTGCCATTAAAACCCCACAACATTAAATCCCGCAGCAACTCAGCTCTCCCTGTGATACCATTACATACACATGGCTGGACACAAAAAATGTGCCAGCTTGTACCTGAGAGCACAGTGCTACACACTGTAGCATGTTAAATTAATCTCTGTCTGTTGACACAAGTCATAGAATCATAGAATAGTCAGGGTTGGAAAGGACCTTAAGATCATCCAGTTCCAACCCCCTGCCATGGGCAGGGACACCTCACACTAAACCATGGC
>JBCJKH010013175.1:0-10495 GCA_039877255.1 Loriculus beryllinus | reverse complement strand
TTTTTCTCCTTCTTAGTAGCTGGTGCAGTGCTGTGGTATTGACTTTCAGCCTGGGAACAGCGCTGATAACACCGATGGTTTTAGTTGTTGCTCAGTAACGTTTACTCTGACCAAGGACTTTCTGAGTTTCATGCTCTGCCTAGGAAGGAGGGGAAGCCAGGAGGAAGCAGGGACAAGACACGCGACCCAAACTAGCCAAAGAGGTATTCCATTCCACAGCATATCATGCCCAGTACATAGACTTGGGGCAGTTACCAGGAAGGGTGAGATCACTGCTCGGGTTGGGCTGGGTATCGGTTGGCGGGTGGTGAGTGGTTGTATTCTCTTCCCATGTTATTTCCCTTATCATTATTATTACTGGCAGTAGCAGCAGTGGGTTTGTGTTATACCTTAGTTACTGGACTTTCTTATCTCAACCTGTGAGAGTTATATTCTTTCGATTCTCCTCATCGCTCCGGGAGCTTGGCAAGGAAGGGCAGGGAGTGAGCGAGAGGCTGTGTGGTTTTTGGGTTGCCAACTGGGCTTAAACCATGACAGAAAGACTAGCAAAAAGTTAAACAGTATTACCAAAAACTTGAACAAGATACACATAATAAGGGTACAGCATTGTTTCCTTGGCTTTGGAATGCTGCCTTTGTACTCATCAAGAGCACACACTGCACACCAAATGAAGTACAGCTGTGGTTTTGGTGGCATTCCGTGATGTGAAACAGAAGTGAAACAGAACGTTCCCTAATCTATAAAGAAGACTGTTCTGCCATCTCCACACAAACAGATCTGCCATGTAAGTTTAATGGCCATGCCACACACTCCAGAAAACACCTCAGAAACCAGAAGAGCTGGAACTGTGGTGTGGAGCAGAATTGCCCTGGCTTGGGGAAAAATGCAGAAGGACAGCCTGACTCCTGGCATGGCTTGCCTGGGCCCACCCAGCCCAGCTGAGCCAGCTTGAGGTTCATCCCTGGATAAGATAATGTTAGCGATGACAGGGTGAAAAGAGAAGCTGCATAATTAATTTGGCAGCAAAATAAATGCCATGCGGTTTGTTGGATGTATTTAAGAAAAGCAGAGAGTTTTTCTGGTAGAGAAACACAACTGCCATCAGAGCAAATTGATGTTCTCGTGAATCTTCTGAGAATGTGCCATGCCATCCTGCATTGTGTAGTTCACTATGCAACAAAAATGTCTAATTTGGAAAGTTAACATAAAGCCCCTATAGATTACATATTAACAGCGTATAGACCTGATATCACACCTTGAAGTGTAATATTAGTTTTCCAGTAAAAATTCTAGACATCCCCCACTCCTCACTGTTAGGACAGCCTGCATGACAGAATTTCTCTTCTCCTGATCACATCATCATTTTGCTACCAAAATAAGTTTATTATCAATAATGCCACTGTTAAGAATTGCCAAAGTGGGGATAGGCCTTGATATTTTAAAACCATCATGACTTCTGTTACCTGAACACGAGCATTTACCTTTTGCTGCATCTGTTGAGTTCTCCCACCTGCATGGGCCAATAGCAAAGTTCCATGACCCAGCCTCACAACCATGATCCAATGAAATATTCACTTACCCAAACCCCAGAACATCAGCCAGAAATTGACAGTGGAGACTGTTTCCCTCTGGCAGCAGGAAGTTTTCTGGGAGTTGTGGATTTTCAGGTGGCTCCATTCAGTGACTCTGGTTATGTTAATTTAACCACGATCTTTCCCTTTGCTCTCCGAATTGCAAGTTTTAGGTTATCAATACCTGAAAACAAAGAGAAAAACAGTAAGTCCAAAAATCAGGGGAAGCATGGGCAGTGCTTCTGTGTGCCTGTTCAGTAGCTGGCCTTCATGTTAATTGGGTTTGGGTTGGGGTTTTTTTAACCTATTTTCGAGATATATAGAATGTAGTTATTCTCTCTTTGTATTACAGATTGAAAGGTTACAAACTGTGGGATATTCAAGTGATTAAAGTTGATCTACCACACTTTACCAGGCTGGCAAAATTTAAGATGTGAAAGAAGTCAGTAAATACAAGGTTTGTTAGCAAGAACACTTCAGATTTCACAGTTTTATCACCTTTTGTAATTCTAACTAGTTCCACTTAACACAACATCCAGATTCCACTAAAAATCTTCTAGTCTTTGTTCAGATCATTATTACGTTAATTTTGTAAATATAGAACCATCAGTATTTAAAGGCCTCACTCATGCCTATTTTCACTGGATCAGGCATACGAATTTGCTGTATATGGGGAATACTGAAACAAGTGTGAATTTGCTGTATATGGGGAATACTGAAACAAGTGTTTAAGTTTAGCCTTGTTTAGTGTCTGCATGAGTATCTACTTCAGTTAGCCAGGGAACAACATGACCTCTAAGACACCTTCTGTTTCTCGGTAATGCATATTCCTTAATGAAAAGAACTGTATTGTTAGCACAATAATATATAACAACCACAAAATGCAATTCAAGCACACAAAAATATAAACCATTTTCTTTCATTTAGGTGTTTCAATTAAGATTATTTCTCTTTTTTTTTTTCTTTCCTAGGTATGTAAGTAGGGAACAGTAAAAGTGTCCCCTTATACAAAGACATGGATGAGATTTACAGACACATGGTGCTTAACTTCTTGATCCCAATGAAGAATGCAAGACTGTACAGTTAGCATTACTGTTCTGCATTGCAGAGCAATACGTAAAGGACAAGTCTTTCTGAAATGTATGCCTTGGGGTCTGAAACTCAAAGACCACAGAGATTCTCTACCATAAATGAGAAAAGTGGCTTTTTAATAAATTTTCCCAGTTACAGAACTCTCTTCCTTTTATTCTCTTGGAAGTTTGGGAGCTGAAATTATTAGCTTTGTTCAGTTTTTGAAACTGGGAGTGGAGAGGGAAGAGGAAAAAACACAAAATCAGCATGTGATTCAGCAAATGAATGAATAGCAAAATAGCATACCCTTGTGACAGATGAGGCAACCAGACCACAATAGAAAAATTACATCCTCGTTAAAAGATGGAAGATATTGCTCAAGACTGGGACAAAATGATACTGGACCATATTAATTGTGATGTTCATTGCTGTTCAAGAAAGAAAAGTTGGAGGTATTTTAGAATTTCAGTAATACTAATTTCTAATACCCAAGCATGAGACATTTGTGCAAAAAGGCTAACTCCCTCGGGGACTGTAGGGAATATTCCACTTCTCTTTCCTTAACAAGAAACATTTCTGTTTGAAAAAAACCTTATGAAACAACATCAACATCCCTGAGAGCAGCTCAGAACAAGCACAGATTTAGATCATTCACAAAACATTCAAATCTTGGCTTTTCTCTGTTTTTGTAAGACAAGAACATTTTTATGAACCTTCTAATGAGGGAATAGACACAGATGCCACACTCTTCTCTTGGGGTCCCTTGCTGCTTTCTCTTACAGTGGAAGCAATTTTTTGTGAACTGGTGAAATTAAGATGCTGCCCTATCAATCTAAAGAACAAAGGGGGCATTAAGGTACTCTATAATCTCAAACAAATAGATATACTTCTTACAGTTTGCAGAACTCAGTCCTAAAGAACTAAATACCCACCGAATATTTAAACAAAAGTTGTGTTGCTTCAAAAGAAGTGTTGCCCTGTAACACTAATATATGGATTATAATGAAGGGAGAGGGAAAAAAAAGCTATTTTCAGCAATTACTACCAGCACGTTAACATGACCAGTGTTTAATTAGGTTGTGTCATGGTTCTAATCTGATACTTCATTAACTAAGAATGTTACCTGGTTTTCTATTGGAAAGATCAAAGAGCATTCATTTGTGAAAAAAGAACTTCATTATTCTATAGTTTATTTGTACTCTTATTCAGCTCTGTTCCTTGGCAGCCTGACTCAATGTCAGCAACCGCAAGCGTATCTGTGTGTATTTCTCCTTTACATGTTCCTGACTATGTCTGGTAATTATGGAACTCAAATTTTCTTTTCACAATGAAAATCCCAGGCATGCTGCAAACCTCATGCCCTGGAATTGTACCTACATGCACCGACGGATGAGGGCTGGCCCTTGATGAATGGTCAGCTCAGCAACCCACATGCAGCGAACTTCATGTGTCCTGACTCTGAGGGTCTTTAATATTTCATCATAGTTTTCCATTAGCATAGAATTCAGACTGCAAGAGCTGCCCAAGGGAAACAAACACCCACAATTCATGTTTTCAGGGCACTTTAAATCCTTCTGGTAGCTTTGAAAACCTTGGTCTTTGTAGTTACAGTTTCTCTGTACTTACCACAAATGAGAGAAAATCTTGCTTTGAGTAAAAAGTCAGTGGAAGTTTTGCTACTGATTTCAGTGGCATCAAGATTTCACTCAAGAAATTCAACAGATGAGTTTAATGAAGTGCTGGATGACTTTGACTACAGGTTTCTAACTGTGGTGCAGCATTTTCTACAGAGGCACAGGCCACTCCAGGCGGTAATGCTTTTTTCAGGGGGTTGTTCTTTGAGTTGTACTGTGACAGCTGCCCTTGTTGTCTGAGTGCTTATGTCATGCTCAAGGCAATCTTTATCTGCTTTCCAGACAGGGTTCTGAATTAAGCATGTCACATGGACAGAGATACTTTCCACAGATGTGGAAATGGACTAATACATTGTCCAGTCTGCCCATTATCTAACCCCAGACTACTTCGTTTTCAGTGGTGCATGTTTTGAAACCCCTCTGCAGGTTTCCCCTGCCCTGTGTAACCTAAGGCATGCATACACAGCATTCTGTATCCCACTCCAGAGTTCCGTGCCTTCTTCCATAAATAAGCAAAAGGCACCAAAATTTGCAAATATTTGCATACATATCTTCATGCATATACTTTTAAGAGATATGAAATACAGAAAACACTACAAATGTTAAAATAACTCATTATGGTTTATAGAGCCTTAGAATTATGCAGTTCATTGTGACAAACTCTGAACTGCAAAACTTTTGGCAAAACCCGGTTTATTTGGTTGCCAAATGCTTAAAACATGCTGCCATCAGTAATACACATCCATGCTACGGTAAGAAGATCTGTGCACTCTGCTGCGCATGTATCCACAATGACTGGGAGTGACTGTGACTGCTTGTCACTAGTAGATGTTCTTGAATATCAGGCACACTGTACTTTTGCCCTGTCTCCCTAAAATGGCAGATACTTTCTTCCCTAAAGCCTTGGATAAAAGAGACGATAATCCACATATGGACTCCAAATTACCCCTGCATCCATAATGATATAATGTGGTCAGACTTGGACACCCAGTGTAAACAGGCTGGCCAACACACTTCATAGCACAAGTGCTCCTTCAAAAAAAAAGAAACTGAAATATAGTTTGGTGTGGGATAATTCAGTCTTCCGACTTAACTATCAAGCGACAGGATTATTTCTGGCCACCCTGACCAGACAGGGTTTCACACACTGCCTGTTGGTGTTCTAGACAGACAATCTGACAATTCTCAATTTCGCCCTGAGACCAATGTTAATTGAGAGCAATGGCAGAAGGCAGCTCACTGGATCTTTTCCTTATGCTCACTACCAAGCTATGTTTTTTTCCTTCTAATGAACTAGGAGACAAAACCACAAACTCAAAATTAGCACAATAACAAAAAAAAAATCTCAACTTGATTTTCCTGCTTCTAAAAGATACCATCAATTGTAAATAATCTTAATGTACTTGAGAAATGTCAATTTATTTAGTATTTATTAATAGAAATACTAACATGAGATAGACAAGGTTTTGAATCAACACTCAAAAAGGTATCAGGCCAACATCTTCTGGAATTATGAGAAATTACTGAACCACTTTAAACAAAATAAGCACACCCTTGAGACAGTCCAGCTGAAACTTTCCATTAAAATGTCTGGGAGTGCTCAGTACCCAGCAATTTCCACTCAAATTGCCACAACAAATCAGCAGCTGTGCTTTCACTGTGCATCTCAAACCCATAAAATCCATCCAAAAATGGGCACTAATACAACAAGTAAAAACAACATTAAGAATTGCAAAGAAGGAGGCAAAGAATCCCTTTAGACCAAAGCAGAGGTGCTATTTTGAGTAGTATTCAGAAAAGCAGAGGTTTTGACAAACTGAATGTGATGCACTGGAAAAATAATCAGCTAAAGCAATATAGGGAAAATGCTTAGTATAGTCATCTTTCACTTTCTGCCTTCCTGTATGAAGAAAGAGAACAGGGAAAGAGAGCTCTGGAAGATAATGCATCAACCATTTGGAGATAAAAGAGAGACACAGCAACAGCCTTTAGGTCAATTGATCAGAAGTGTCTTGCACAACCTATAAAACACAGAGGCAACAATTGTGTAGGTGGAATTGTCAAAGCCAAAAAAGTACCAGCACCAAAGCTCACTGAGTCTAAGATAAATGAGGCTTTAGGCTTAGCATGGATTGAATCACTGTAAGAAATATGCCATCTTGGACAAAATTCATAGTTAAGGGTTTGAATGGATAAGAGAGATGCCATTAATCTACTTCCACAATTAGGTGAGAGAAGTTTTATCCCCAGTTTCCTGTTTCTAAAAGTGCCCATTTCCCATCCTTCTGTTGGCATTAAATGAGTAAATTTATGGTCTGCCATGTTAAACCTATTCCCACTGCAGCTTCCTTTAATTCTGCCTATCCAGATCACCATACATAATTTCACATGATATTTTACCAATTTCAGTATTGTTTTACATGGCCTAGCTGACATTTAACAAAGTCAGCTGCAATTTAAAACGTGAAGATGTCATTATTCATCAGAAACCTGTTTAGCCTTTACATTAAAGAGGCTGAGTAAACTACAAATCTGTTTTCTGTCATATAATCTGGGACAATTCCAGTTCACTGTTTTTACCTTTCTGAATTGCCTAACATATTCTCATATGCATTTTACAGCATAGGAAAATTTCACAGACATTAGTATACTTAAATATTTATTCAGGTCACACATCATTCTGCCATTCATTGAAAAGTAAGCAGCAAAAAACCATGCTGCTCACATTATTCATTATATGTAAAAAGAGGAGTAGAGCTCATGAAACATACCATCTTGTGCTAATCTCTGGTACATAGAGTTATCAAGCTCCTCTCAGTTAAGCAGGTTTTTCTACTAATAGGTGCTTGTATATCAGACCTTCAGGTAACAAATGTGTGCTGTTTCAGCTGGGATAGAATTAATTTTCTTCCTAGCAGCTGGTATGGTGCTTTGTTTTAGTTTTAGTCTGAGAACAATGCTGATAACACACCAATATTTAATTTGTTGTGAAGTAGCACATACCCTGATCAAGGACTTTTTAGTCTCTCATGTTCTGCCAGTGAAGAAGCCAGGAGGAAGCAGAGACAGGACACCTGACCCAAACTAGCCAAACAGGTATTCCATCCACAGCAAGTCACGCTGAACGCATGAACTAGGGGGGAGATGGCCAGGTGCCACTGATCATCATCTGGGGATAGGCTGGGTATCAGTCAGCAGATGGTGAGCAATTGTATTGTGCACCACTTGTTTTTTACTTGGGTTTTATTCCTCCCTTTTTCTTGTCTCCCTTTCCAATAATACTGTATTATTATTATATGATATTTTATTTCAACTATTAAACTGTTCATATCTCAGCCCATGGGATTTACCTTTTTTCAGATTCTCCTCTCTATCCTGCCAGGGGGTGGAGGTGAGCGAGCAGCTGTGTGGTATGTAGGTGCCAGCTGGGGTTAAATCACAACAAAATGTCTTTCCAGAATGTACACCAACATCTTGGACGAGAGCCCTATTTTGCATAAGCAGTATTTCAAGCTTCCACAAAATCAGAACTTGATTGTTTTATGGTACTTTCTTCTCAGTCTTGGGGAGATAGAAATTTATTCAAAAGGTTAAAAGACTTCTTTTACAATGGCTGAGACCATTTGTCCACCCCTCTCCCATGCCACACCTATGCTGTATTTTTCCCTGAAAACATGGGAAAGTTAACACAACTCAACTTTGTTATGCAGGTGCTAGCCCCAAAGCACTGCTTTTGTTCTTTGTACTGAGGATCCACAGAATGTGTAGAGATCTTATTCTTACCCTTTAGGAGTGGAAATTAGGAGAGAGGTACCTCTCTAGGAAGTCTTACTAGAAATAATGTGTAGGAAACAAAATGGCAACGTAATGCCCCTAATAAAGCACTGTGATGCATGACTAACTTGCAGTTTAATGAAGAAACTAGGTCCCTCAAAAGTTGATCCCCTCAAACTCCTAAGAAAGTTTTCTATTGAAGCAGTGAAATGAAACACTTTTCCTCCATTACGTTTAGCACCATGGGTACAGTATTTGCACAGCAAATGAGAGAAGGTGAAGGAGGTGGTTTGAACATAAATGCAAGGGAAATGTCCTAGAACAACCATCCCCAAACAAGTTTGGCTCATGTTCTAATGCCACCATAACATTGATAAAAACCCATAATTATAAAAATAAATCTATTTCCTGAACAGTTAAAAAGCCATACCCAGTTGCCCTGAAAGACAACTGATTAATAGATTAATTATTAATAATCTAATAGATTAGTGATTAATAGAACAATGTTCTCCAGCATTTCAAAGCTTAAAACAACAATCTGTACAATCACAAGCTAATTGTCTTGGTGGAAGGAGGATTAGAGTTTTTTTAAATCTTTGTAGAGAAGGAAGAATTTTAAACTTCTATCATATTTTGCCCCATTAGCCTCCCAGTTTCTTCCTTAAAATGCTGATAATAAATGACGGTACTCAAGGCTTCCAGAAGGATGAGATGGAAAGTAAATTGTAATGTATCATTTGTCTTTTCTGGAGCATCATCTTGCAGAGACATAGTAATACATCTACAGGATCAAATAAACTTGAGTGAAGTGCCATCATGCAGAAGTATCTGTTGCTCTGCACCAGGACTGTGCATATCATTCTTGGAAAGCAAATCTGCCTCCTTGTATTTGCTTTTAAAAATGCTTCCAGTCAAAGGCTCTCATGCTGTGAGCTGACGAGGTTTTACTTGCAAGCGAGAAGGAAGGCACACTGATACTACATTGCTCTCCAACCAACCAAACAAATAAATGCTGAAACCGCTTCTGGCTGCCATAAGGCTGGCCAATACCAGTGTTCCACTGTGATTACATTTCACTCTCACTCTTCCTGGACTTTGGAATGTCACTCTGCTCCACAAATGATGCCATTGAAGCCAGAGAAGACCTGACAATAAGGTACGAATAAACAAGAGCAAAAGGATTTGAATCTAATCCAGCAGATCCACAAACCATTTTCAAAGTTTTGGGCAGGGCTTTGGTAGATGGATTTTTCATTTCCTTTTCTTAGCTTGACTAAAGAAGTGACAAATTAATTATTTGCATAACTATTCCAATATAGCGGGCACAGTATTTTAGTTAACCTGACAAAAGGCACCATCTGGCCTGGAGGAATGATTTGTTTCATCACAAGCATTATGAGAACAGTTGAGAGCATATCGTCATTAATACACAATGCAAGTCCAATTTAAGAACCACTTCTCAAGACTTCTGTCAGATATTAATTTAAAGTAAGGATGCCACACTCAGTGCACTCACTTGAATACCAATAACCAAAGTTATGGCAGTACTATTAATTGAAATTTAGGAATAAATTCTACTAAAATTTTCAGATCAGGTTATTTCCTGCAGGATTTTAACATCATCTAATAGAAGATACTACAAAAGGTATCCTATCTTAATGCATTATCTGTTACATTACCTTTGTTTCAAATGCGCAAACTTTTTAGCTCTCAAAATGAAAGGCTCAGTGAGCATTTCAAAGGTAGATACCAGCAGGGAATTTCTCCACATGCAGGTCCTGATATAGAGCCTTGGAGTGACACTGCTGTTGTGAGCAAAACCATTGTAACTTCAGGAATTTTTACTTGAATGTATTCCTTGCTGATTAACACAAACACCTAATCACTGACTCTGGTATTGAGACAAAAGAAAATGTAAACAATTATATTATGGCATATAAATGACTGGAAAGGGATGTCAAAACTCTGGTCCTATCTCAGGTCAGATATGGGGCTGACCATGTTGCACAGATCACACTAGGCTCCTACTCATCCTTCCCCTCTGTCGGCCTGCTATGACATTGTACTACTGCAGAAGAGCATTTGGAAAATACAATGTACAGTGTGGTTAAGGAGAGATGGTTGGTATCATCTGATGATTCCCTTACATGGGCACATAAAGCCTTGTTTGAAACCAGATAAAAATAAAAATGTTAGTAAAAGCATGCACAAGGAGATAAAGGCTTGTTCTGGGTTCAGCAGTAGCAGTCATTTTTCTCCTTCTTAGAAGCTGGTGCAGTGCTGTGGTTTTGACTTTCATAGAATCATCATAGAATCATTAGGGTTGGAAAGGACCTTAAGATCATCCAGTTCCAACCCCCCTGCCACCAGCAGGGACACCCCACACTAAACCATGCCTCCCAAGGCTTCGTCCAACCTGGCCTTGAACACTGCCAGGGATGGAGC
>JBCJKH010013172.1:0-23949 GCA_039877255.1 Loriculus beryllinus | reverse complement strand
ACTGCCAGGGATGGGGCAGCCACAGCTTCTCTGGGCACCCTGTGCCAGCGCCTCAGCACCCTCACAGGGAGGAACTTGTGCCTTTTATCTAGCCTGAATTTCCCCTGTTTGAGTTTGATGTGGAGATTGGGACCACTGGAGATTCTGAGACATTTAGAGCCGACCAGTTCTGTGGTATTTTCGTCTGCAACCAAACTTTGTCGTTGTGCAGCATTTTTAATTCATGTTATTTGGCCATGCACAGTGGGCGTGAGCACTTCTGTGGAAGAATGCACAGCAAGGAGGCTGCAAACATAATAACCTCTATAGTTTCAAACAGTCTGGTTCACCAAAGTTCTCTTGTGAGGCAAAGTAGCAGCTTTCCTCAAAGCAGTGGTTAGCTTTTGTGAACTTGGCTTCTAAAGGAAGTCTTGCTAATATTTCTCCATGTCCTTCCTATTTTCTCTCCCTTCTCCTCCCTGAATTCTTCCCTCTCTGAAAGCCACATGGCAAGTGTAACATTCAGTTTTGCTCACCAGGCAAGAAGTTTGGGATTTGCTGCTGTAGTTTGTCCTGGGGAGTAAGTTTTAGGGTAAATGGTTCTGTGTTTGAATGGTGATTGTGGAGAGTAAAGAGAATGGGAAGGTAGGACTATAGCACTGAATTCATGCTCGGTTTTTCAAGAGGCTGTGTTTTCAGTCACCTGTCTTTTAACACATCTTATAATCAGGCCACTTATGTAAAAACGAATATCAGTTTCTAGTGTTAGACAAGCAAGTTTTGTAATTTTGGCTCTGGTCCATTCCCATGTAAAGGTGAGATTGCTTCACACATTACGTCCTGCAGTGCTATGTTCTAACGAGTCTCTGCATCTTAAGCAATAGGTCTGTCCCACTTACAGTGCTAATTCACTGCATGTTGTGTGCCAAAGGATCCCAAAGCTCTCATTTACATTTCCTTAAAGTATGTCTAATTTTTAATTAAAACACTAGAAGAGAAAACATTTTTAGCTTCCCAAGAAATCTTGCCCCTACTTTTGATGTAAGCATGTAACAACCTCAATGCTCAGCAATAATGGTGTTTAAGAGATATAATAAGAAAAAGGAAATTGCATTACATAGTTTCATTACAAAGAATATCCAATAGGAGTATCAGTTTAGAGGGCCTGTGTTTCTCAGTCAGCATGATACTTGGACCTGTGGAATTTCAGAGATCTGATTAGTGTACAGAAACCTGGTATCTATCTTGTGCAACCGTCTGAGATTCTGTTGGGCACATATGGCAAGATGTATAAACTCAAGTTACAATTGGCTAAAATCTGCCCTATTCAAAGCTGCAGCATTATGTGGACCAAACTGATCTTTAGTTCAATACTGGTAGTAATACTGGAATAGATTACCAAGGGATGTGAAGTGTTCACCACCCCTTAAATCAGTACTGAACACCTTTCTGAAAGTGATGCTCTAGTAAAGCCCAAAACTACACCATTTGATACAAAAAATTTTTGCGCAAAATCACTGGCTTAAGCTGTAGAAGAGGTTAAGCTGGATGCTCAGTGGATCCTTCTGTCTCTAAAGTCTGTGCTCCAAGAGCACACATAGCAGAAGATGCTACGAGTAGGCTCTGCATGAGTGGCAGCTGCAAGTGGGAGCCTGCATTTGCAGAATGCAAGGACTTGCCAAATATTTGTACCCCATGGGGTACAATACAACCTAATGGTTGTCAGAGGGTTGACAACTCTTCTTTTTCATACCAACTAAACCAGTGAGAATGATGAGCTTTTTTGGCTGCATGCTGCATCCCCTGTCTCTGTGGGCCCTGCTCATACAAAGGTATGTAACCTCCCTCTGTTTCCAGAGCCTGCCCTCACCAAAGTCCTCCAAACGCTGTTTAACCCTTGAAGAACAAGTTGTCTCTTACTCAGAGGTGTTAGCAAGCCAGCTGTGTGCAGAGCACACCATTACCCATTGGAATAACAGAGCTTTTGGTGAGTTTTTGTCTATGTGGACTAATTGTCCCTACAACTAGTAATGACCAAATAGGAATTCTGCTTTGTACAGAATGAATGGATACATGAACATACATAAGCATAAATAAAAAGGGAAAACCCATCAACAGTTAGAACTTCAGACATGTGCCGGTCCTACCTCCATTGCAAAGCAAGAACTGCTCCCTTTCTTTATTACAAAGCTTGTTTTTGTGTTCTTCAAATGCATCTAAATAACTAAGAGATTGGAATATTTACTTGATGTTGGTAAGAGTTCAGCTCTACAGGCAATTTTTCAGCACCCCCAATTAAATCTTGCACAGTAAGCTAAAAGAATAACTTAAATGTTAGCTTTTTAACTCCAGCAGATACTTGCTAATGCAAAGCAATGTTGGTCAAAAGCAGTCAAACACATAAGTAATTCATTGCTCTTTTTGCTCCGATTTAAGCAATTCTTGACTGAAGGTGAGAATAGACAACAGATGAAGAGATGTGTTAGATTCTGAACTGGTTAAAGTGCTCTTTTCACCTCTGCTTCCACTAAACTGATACTTGTATAAGATATTCTTTGTAATGAAGCATTATAAGGCAATTTCCTTTCTCTTTTTGTATTTGTTAAGCATAATTGTTGTTGATTGTGTTTCAGTCATATACTTGCATCGAAAGCAGGGGCAAGAGTTCTTAAGAAGCTAAAAATAGTCCATATAATGATCTCAATAGGAGGGAGATTATCAAATTGAGGAGGAAAAAGTACAGGGAATTAAGATGTCAAATACTGTAAGGCCATGTTAACAGTGACTCTGTGTGCCTTGGAAAACCAGGGATCCTAAATTCTCTGTAAAAAAGCAAAGCGTACCTCAGTGAGGCCTCACTTGGTTGTTCTCTTTGAACTTCCTTACAGTTGAATTCAGCCCTTTTCATAACGTAGAAAATTTCAATTTAGGAACATATAGAAACAATGCTTAAAACTGGAAGTTTCAAAAGAATGTGTAAGAATTTGGGAACCTTCATTCTTCTGGGAATAGATTCATATCATCCTCCTCACATACCAAAATTATATGCCCTTAAGCTATGAATTTCAAATGCACCTTTATCTTCCAGCACTCTGGTATACAAATAAAGATGTTCTGTAGCAATTCTAGTTTCAGGAAAAGGACAAAGTGCTAACTGGATACGATCGGAGTATTACGGATGTTAAGGTGATGCACATTGTCTAAGAGGGCGTTAGGATGTGATATTACCTGTTTTCTCCCCAGCTTCCCAATGAAAAATGCATGGAGGATAACACACACCCATGTAACAAGTCTTCATTGACCTTACCAGTGCTTTTGATGCTGTTAGACTTCCAGCCCTGTGAAAACTGTTGGCAATCTTTCCAAACTCCTGGATGTCCAGAAAAGTTTGTGAAAGTATCCGTCATCTGCACAATGGTGTGCTGGATAGAGGCTGTGGCTGGCACTCTGTTGGATCCATTTGTAATACCAAAAGGAGTCAAGCAAAGGTATATTTTGGCACAGGCTGTTCTTTGGCCTGTTCTTTGTAGTAATGATTGATGATGCCTCTAGAGACACGATGCCAGGAATATTTATTAAATTTTGAACATCTGGCAAGCTCTTTAACCTGAGCAGATTGAAGGCCTCCACAGCACTGAAGGAGAAGGTTATATGTGAACTTCCTTGCGCAGGTGGTTGTGCTTTCGTTGCACACACTATAGAAGACCTCTAGTTCACGACCAACAAATCTGCTGTGGCAGCTGAAGTCTACAGATTTATCATCAGCTGGAAGAAAAGCAAGGTTATGCACTAGTCGACGGCTGGAAAAGCATCTGCAAGGTACAGCCGCGGAACCAACATGTTGGTGTGGGTAATGGATGTGGTTTATTTTTTAAGAGACTATCAGATGTCGAAGAAATCATATGCTGAATTAAAAATACATGGTTTGCATGTGAGATTGCATCATGGATTGACACCTGCGTGGTATCCCACAGAACACCAGACTTAGTGTTTGTTTTGCTGTAGTAATTTCCACATTAGTCTGTGGCTGTGAAACATGGACAAGTCATTGCTGGCACATCAAAGAGCTGGAAAAATTCCATCACCAGCACCTTCAAGCTATTATGCATATCAAGTTGTAGGATAAGAATTACAAATAACAAGATTTTGCAAAAAGATTGCACAAACAGTATTGAAGCAATCGTTATAAAAGTCTTATTTTGCTGGACTGGACATGTCCTCTCTATTTAGGACATAAAGCTCCCACAATGTATGTTGCATAGTGAACTTACAACAGGCAGCAAATCAGAAGTCGGAGAAAGGGAGAGGCATTTCTTCAGGAAAAATCACTCCCTGGTTGCTACACAGACGCCATCCTTTGGGAAACTCAGCATCAGCTGTTAATACAGAGTACAACAGTGTAAAGCAAGACATGCTGGTCAATGGAGCCGAAAACCGATTCACAACTGAAAACCTGTGAATAACTTTGCCCTTGTTGAACATCTGGATTAAATCACAGGATCTTTCTATGTGGTTGTATCAAACTCAGTTTTGAAAGGAAGCAAGTCATTGCAGAGGAACATTGTTCTTTCCATGTCCAATGGATGGTGAAGTTCTGGCTTACGAAACAGTTGCAGACAGCACTAGTTACTGGTGATGCTCCTCTCTGTCCAGCCCATGGGATTCCAAACTCTCTGGGTTTCAGGCAGGCGTAGCTCTGCTAATGGAGTGAAAATCAGTTGAGAGTGAATTGGGCTGAAAGAGAAGAAACTCTAACATGGTGCTAAACAAGCTCCGAAGAAGCCGAAAGGAGCAGGGACAAGCTCAGCTTCCATTCTGGAAACACTGTGGGTGATTAAGGCTGGCTCCAGGAAAACACATTTTTCTTTCCACACCTCCCTGATAAAGCATTAGTTCATGGGGAATGGGGAGCTGCAGTCAGTGACTCCCAGGATCCTGCAGTGAAGCACACAGGGGAGCAGGCTGGAGGCTTTGCAATGGGGAAGTTCCCTGTGGATCAGGATTTCTTCTCATTTCCCCTCTTTGAGATCACTGCAAGAGGCACACTCGCACACAGGCCTCCTCCCCAGCAAACAAAGGGACAAGTGTTCAGAGGTGGTGTTCCCTCCTGCTTCGTCAATATGCAAGCTTATAATAAAGAGGAGATTGGAGAGAAGGAAATAATCAGATCAACTGCTGTCATTTACATTTAATTGCTGTGTTTGCCATTTCAACACTAAGCACTGAAATGTGCTCAAGGCAGTCTGAGAAACGCAGCATTTGGTGCTGGAGTTGTTCTTTAAACAAGAGTTATTCAAAGAGCCACCTAAGATAACAGGCACTCCAGAGCATCTACTGTGTTAAACGGGTCAAAGGAAGAGGATAAAGCACAGCTCAGGTTTAGGATGTGTCTGTGATAAATGTATACAAGGCAATTGGAATATATTGTGTGCTGTAATGAAACTTCCAAACCAGGGATTGTTGTACACAACCTATAGGAAACAAAGTGAAAGCAATTTGGGGTGTGTAAAATTGATTGGCAGTTTTTATCTCGCCATCCTTTTTATCCAGAGCATCTGAAATTCAGTAAATACATTCACTTGCCCTACTTTTGAGAGTAATTTTTCATCAGATTTTCAGTAATCGGATCGCACATATTTTATGGTCTTACTCTGTGTTGTTGGAATAGCCAAAAAGGAATACGATGATAAATGGAATTACTTTTGGTTGGGCAGTTTTTATGGGCACATAAGATCGACTGGCTGCCTTAGGAGTAAGCCTCTAGACCAGGTTGGAAAACTTTTAGGCTAGTAAAAAGCCCAATCATTGGCATGCAGTATTTCACCTCTGAAACAAGATATTGTTTACTGAAAGAAAAAAACCCAGCAGTGTTTTAGGGTAAGACCTGTCTAGGGTTTTAGTGAAATACTGGAAGGAGGAAATACTTTTGCCCTGGCAAGACCTCAAGGGTGCTTTTCTTAATTTCTCAGTTCATTTTGTTCTCTTATCTAAAATATAAGGGAGTCTGTATTTCAGTTATGAAAATGTGCGTATTTCATACCACAAAAGAGAATCTTTTTTCTTATCTCCTTTCTTTCTTTTTTTTTTTTTTTCCCCTTCTTTTTGGTAAATATTCTTTCAGAAGAAACACAATCGATGTAGTCAGAGCTAACAAGCAGATGGATGTATTTGAATGCCATTATCTTATGTACAATGATATTATCTCTTTCATGAAAAATTCAGCAGTTTGGGCTGCTTTAGTCAAGGAGAAGGAGGAAGTAGGAAAGAAAAAAAATAGTGAGAAAAACATGATCAGACTTGGAATCCCTGAGGGGGTCACATTGCATCATTTAGCAGGAGAATAACCAATGCAGAAGGAGCAAAGTTGGTGGAGTTGCTGTCTGCTCTCCTTATGGCGTTCTTGGCTCTGAGCTCTCTTCAAGCCCTGCAGCTGTAGGTGGGCAGCTCTTGGGCCTGCTAAAGCATCACACCATGACATTTTTATCATCAGTCTAGGAGAAGAAAATAAATTTGCTAACAGAATATAGTTGGCAGGCTAATACTGCCTTGTCACATTCCAGACATCTCCAGGTCTGGCCTGAGCCAGAGGAAACAAGAATGAGGGCCAAGAAGTTCATGATGGACATGTTATATAAAGAACAGCAATGCATTAAAAAGAGGGAGGGAGACTTCTCTGTAGTAGAAATCAGGTATTCCTTGTGATTTCAGAAGTGGGAGTACTTGTGCATATGAAATACTTAGCACCTGGGAGGTGGATGGCTGTGTTTCTGTGAAAACTAACCGTAACCCTCTCTGATCCCTGTGAAACAGTTGATTTCCTTTTATTGAAGTAACCCCCCCTCAACTTAAACTGATACTGTTAAGGTGTAGATAGAGTCTTACCCTCTTCTCAGGTATCCTGCTGTGCCAAGTAAATGCCAGCAGCTGATCCCATGTAACTTGTATGCAAAAGATTAGGCTTTGCTCTCGCTGGGAATGGTGTGTCAGAATAATTCCCACTGCTGGTATTTGGTGCTTGTGGCATTTTCTGCTGCACAAACACTTATCTGTGTGACTTCCTTTGTGGTAGTTAAACTTCATTGCACAGTTTTCAGAGGAAAAAGAGCTGGAAAAGGTTTAAATTCTCACCAGGCAACTCTAGAGTTGAACCGTGTTAAGAATGGGCATTTCATACCACACGTTACAGCAGGAAAACCCACAGCATCATCACTCAGCTGGGCAGCTGAACCCTGTCAAATGTTTGGCAGAACAGGAGAGTAAAGACTGTGATGGGGAATTTCATATGAGCAAATCGATGTGCGATAGTAGAGTCACCACTCTCTACGCTCCCAGGATCTTACAGTAAGAGATGATTTGCATCAGAAGGCAGACAGGTAAATTAAATTTCTTCTTTTTTGCCTACCCAGTGCTGGATGTTTCTGGGTGAAAAGATAGTGTTCCTGAAGCATGGGGGCTGTGCTCCAGAAGGATTGTCTTCCAGAGGATCGCTGCTCTATAGGGCATCCATCCTACTTGACTCAATGACACTTGGAGGGCAGTGAGGAATTTAGCTTTGTTTAAAGAAAAGACCATTTCTGATAAATGAATAACTGAAAAAAAGACATGATGCAAACAGTGCAACTTCTTTGGGGTTCTGGATGTGTCACACAATGACGGATGCTTATGAGAACATATTTCAGAAGTGACCAGATAGATTGGCTGCAGCTCTCCATAGCTCAGGTTGTGGGAAGAGACGCGTAAACCCAAGTCAGACCTTCAAAAGTCCTTGCCCAATACATGATGTTTGCACCCAGTCGTGCTGCCTTTTTCACTGTGATTTGTCCAGGATCAGAGCACAGGAAAGTGAGATTTGCTTTGCTGAAAGGTCTTGAATGTCATTGAGATATTTTACTTAACAAAATGCTTTATCTTTGAATTTCATTTAAAAGAGCAAGTCAGGCTTAAGCGTAATGGTTTTCCTGAGCAACTTTGTAATTATTCCTTCTAATGGGGATGTTTTTATTTTTTTACTTCCAAGATGATGAGTTACTAAATTCCTGTGCCATGTACCCTTAGAAAAATGAAACTTAGGAAAATATTCAGGTCATTCCTATGAAAATACCCCCCCATTTTTTCTCACTGATGAAATGAAGTTTGTTGAAAAGTGCTGGCATTTGGTGGGCTGAAAGCAAAAATAGGACTGGAAAAAATATTTAATCTAAGTTGTAAAGGAGCTTGGAACCACACCACAAGCATCATAATTAACTTTAATAATTATAAATGTAAATGCAGACAAGCCACAAGGTTTTAATGGTGTGCCACATGCTTCTGCTAATTATTTTAGAGTTTGGACACATTCAGTGCCAGCTAATTATAAACCCTGCTATGGAAATCATCTGTTTATATTAGACTTATTGATCTCTAGTGTTTAAGCAATATGAAAAGGGAAATCTACAATGCTGTACCATCTGCTTTGTATTCCTAATTGCTTTTAAAGAATCAAATATATAAATAGTCAGCTTTTTATATGTTGGGCCTCAAACTCATTCAAGAAACATGTTTTGCAAATCTAAGCGAACAAGAAGAAGATGGAGCTTTAATAATTTCTCTTTCCTTCTCCAACTTTTTCCATCCTTGGGCCTCTGCAGTTCATTGACCTCAACATGGGAGAACAAAACCTGCCTGTCCCTCAAGTCCCACATATTGGTCAAGGCAGCTGAGAAGTTATGCAGTTTATCATTTACATCTTTTAATTGCACATTTTCTTTTACTCCTTGCCTTCAAACACACCTTATGGCCACGAGCATTTCTTGTTATTCCACTTAATGGATACACAAGAAGAGGGGAAGGGAAATTAATGTTCAAACTAACGATCACCTCCTCTGGGAAGTATTTGGCTTTATGGCAGATTAAGCCTATTGGGCTGCATGATGGGCATTCGGCGGGGGGGGGGGGGGGAGAAAGGAGTCAGACTTGGGTATGTTTTTCCCTCTTTTCTTATTTTCTTTTTTGTTAGAAATATCACTATTGTGTATTTCTGCTTTTCATAAAATCACTGATTTTCATGCTGTATAAAATATCTGGTTTTAGTGCTTCAGCTGCTTGCAGTGTCACCTTTACTGGGATAGTCTCTTTTGTTATATATTTACTATTCTTTGGCCATTTTCTGTGGCTTAAACTGGCAGGCAGCTGTAGGCCACACAGTCATTCACTTGTTGGTTGTGACTCTATCCCAGCCCAAACCAGGACAATATCCATCTCTTATTCTGTAATCATGCCCAGATCCCACACTTCCTAATACATCCTAATTAATCGCTACCACCTTTCCTGTCTTTTGATATACACATGCAGATATCATTCCCTTAGTCATCCCTTGAAACTCTCCATTGAGCTCATTTTGGCCCTGACTTTGGGCTCCATCAGTCATAACAGTCCTTCGGGACAGGAGAGATGGTGTATGGTGGTGTTTTTAACGACCCACGGCAGGATTCTGGTGGTAGCATGGGCACGGGATATGCTTCCAGCCATCCAGCAGTGGCTTCCGCCATTGTAAGCGCATGGCATTTACTTTGATGGGTTTGTGGGAGTGTGATGTAGTCAATCTGTGTTGCTTTCCATTTTCTGGTAGTTCATTATACAGTGGGACCTCTTCAGCACATCACCTCCTCCTCTGGTGCCATTCTGAAATCTTTGCCTTCTGGCCAATCTGCGATCACTTCCAGAATTCCTGGACAACTTGGATTTCCTATTCGAGCCCATTGTGTGATCAGTGCAACCCATTTACTCCATGTAGTATCAGTTGCATGATGTGTAGAGGGGACCCTCTCCTGCTGGGTGCTTGCAGCACTCATAGGAGGTGAATGTTCCCTAGACCCATTTCTCAGATGGAGGAGGCAGGAGCAGATCTGAAGTGATTTGTGTGTGAAGACTACAGGTATTCCCAGCACTCCAGCATTTTCTGGGGCTTTGTCCTCTAGACTTTGTGTTAGGGGGAAGGTGTCTCATGACAGGGCTCAGCTCTCAGGGTACATAATGACATTAATTTGGGAGGAATCCTGCAGTGGACATAAGAGAGAGAGTAAAGATGCAGAAGTATCTGGTGTGAATTGTCACAACTATAGCTTCTGAAGCCCGTGATGATGGGAGAATTTGCATAGGACAGGAGTGTGCCCTAAGAATTGCCATCTTTTTGACAAATTGAGAAACTGGGCCAGATCCCCAGCTCGTGTCAGTTGTAGCTCTACTGAAATCCATGGAGCTGTGCCAGGCTGCACCAGCTGGGAGTCTGGCAATAGCCGTTCAAAATTAAACAAGTTAATGCACTTGACTGCTGCAGTTAAGAGGTCCTGGACCTCTGCTGCCTTGCTTAGTGAGGAGCTGCTTCCACCTGTTTTGCACAACTCACTGCTCTTACACCCTGGTTCCCCAGCCTTGCTTTGCACGAGGCGTTAGTGTTCACGGTGGGGCATATTGGAAAAGAGTTGGTCCCTAAAAGCACACCTAAGAGCTGTGTTTGAGGGTGTGGGTTGTTCTTTTACTTTTGGAAATGATATTTTTTTCTTCCCTGTGTTTGTTAAATTGCTCTGCTTAGCCTGGCACTTTGGAAGAAAAGTCTGCCACATATGGCTTTGTGCTTATCCTTTTCTGGTGCTCATGCACACCCTTAGTTTAATCTCTCTGTGTGCACATTAGTAGCGCAGGCTTCTATTATTATCTGAGTTTATTATAATTAGGGCTCCTGGTTTTCTGCAATTCAGCAGGGGAAGAAGTGCAGCTTCAGTTTCCTATTGCTTTAAAATTCAGGCTTCTTCCCAAAAGCGAGCAAAGAAACAACGCTGGAATAGGCTTCTGAATGACCTTTCTTAGTAAATCTCACTTTTGCAGTGAACAATGCCATTTGGAAGCTTTTAGAGAGCTCTCCACACTACTGATCTGTTTTGTTTTTCAGATAATTATCATCTTTCCTTTTAATCCATCATCATAAACAGTAACCTTGAGAAGAACCACTGACCATGTAGCATCATCTGTTCTCCCGGTGTTGTAGAGCATATAAGAGCGTGGAAGGATGAGTTCCTCTTGGTGATGCTTGGTGCAGGGCATGCTGTGACAATATGGGATTTGGTTTGGCAGCTTGCAGTGAGCTAGAACCTGCGATGTTATGTGGAGAGAAAAATATATCAGTTGGGATGCTATTCCTAGTGCATCACTGCATCTTCCCTAATGAAAAGCCAGGCCTTTGGAGAAAGGCACAGCAGGGTGGAATAAGCACAAGCATCTTCCTTTCTGAGAATGGATGTAGGAAGGATTACAGGGTTTTTCTACTCCCAGACAACAAATACAATTATTATGACCTCCTCTTTTTCAAGTTCCCTCTTGGAAATCATTGCCTGAGTCAGCGATGATTTGTCCACATGTACTGTTTAACTTTTCCAGAATGTAAATGTTATCCCTCTTCTGCAGCACTTTCTGAGGGCTCTTCTGGTGCCATTAGCATTTTAACATTATTATTAAGAACTGCATTGCTCACTTTGTACCTTCTGATGGCTAGGAAAGGAAAGTGAAATGTCAGATACAATTAGGAGAGATGCCACCTACTATATTCCCCCGACTCCTTTGTTTGTCGCCTTCCCATATGACCCCCACTGGGAGTAAAACCTGCAGCAGTCCTCAATGAAGTTATCATGTATGAAACTTATGTTCTGAGCACAGCTCTGCTGTGGTCTACATGACTTGGGGCTTTTGAAGATCGTGGAAAGCACCTAATATTCCATCAAAAAATGTCTGTGAGAGGAAAATAAGAAGCAAATTAACTGCATAGTTTTATTGGACAAGTTAAAAACAATTATATCCGTTCAATAGCCTCCAGCTATAGCTACAGGAACTGTGATGTTAAACCATTTAGTGTTAACCTGTCAGAGGTGGGGATTATTACTACTTCAGAGGCAAATTCCCAAATTTGATTTGGGAAAAGTTCTCTGCCTACACGGGAGGTGGAAGTGGTTGTGTTTTGATGCTGCTCGTGTCTGAACAAAAGGAATTTGCTTTACAGATTTAGACAGCAGTTCAACTCTTTGCTGTTTTATAACCTGTAGCTAATACATCAGTAAGATCGAGGCTGTCTGTCCCCATTTGCCTTCCACAGCTTTGGTATTACATCCCACCATGTAAAGATTACAGGAGTCATCACCCACTCAGCCAAAATATAGGTGTCCAGTGTATAAGTTAAAATGAGAGATTACTGCCCAAAAGCTCTGCCAGAATCACAGTGATGCTGCGAACTGGGATAGCTTCAGCCACACTGTAACTACAAGGCTTTGTGACCTCCTAGGGTGACAGTAGGGTACTTTGGTGTGGTGGTGTATCAGTATTGTTGCACCTGAATGTCATATTCTCTTCAGAGCAAGTAGATAGGCATTTGTGTAGAGACTGCCATAAAAGCAGTAAACCCTCTTATTTTTGGCAAGCAGAAGCTGTGTAAGAACCAAAGTAAACGAGTATAAACCAGTAATTTTAAGGACAAGTAAACCAGTGCTAGCCTGCATGGCAAGTTTGAGCTGATACACTGTGAAATGGCAATGACATTAAACTCCCCTAAGATCAGGGTTATAATAGGAACTCCAGTGACCCTCCAGTACAGTGGGTCTTCCGTGGTACTATAATTAGGGTTCTTACGATGAAGTCAGGCATATAAAAGTTAACATTCTGCTCATTAAAATAGCTCTTTTTCAAAGAATTAAGGATTCTGCATTTTACATTCACAAAGTGAATAATATAAACTTAACTTGCCGTTTTCTTTGATTATGTAGTGGAAAGAGTTAAAATTCTCTATGTAGATCACTGTAGTTTTATTATGTAAGATGACCTTAGGAACTGTCATCCCCCTTGAATTTATACAAAGAATTCAAAGTAAAGGTTTTCTAGGTTACACTTCTTTTTTCAACCCTTTGTCCTGTCAGCTCAGTCCTCGATATCTTCATCTGCCGACATGCCCAGATGTGCAATGAATGTTGATTTGAGCTGGCCCCTCAACCCCTCCCTGCTGGTGTCATTAAAACCAGGGAGGTAGCTGCTCCCCTGGCATCTTTGGCAAGGCTTGGCTTTACACTGCGGACTAAATTATTGATGAAGAGCACTTCTGTCGCAGTGTGTTTTACCCACCTTTAAATGAAACAGTGCGGATAGAGCTGTCATTGCCTCCTCACTCCCTGCAACTTCTACATGACATTTATGATGTGGTTCAGATTGCACTGAAGCAATTAATTTCCAGTAGAGCCTGCACTCAGAATGAAGTTCCCTGACAATTACCAAGGGCTGGTTTTCAGTGAGCATACCACACAGTCATTGATACAGTATACAAAAGAAAACATCACAATATACCGTAAAGGGTTGTTGGTCTTTTTTGTCTGAATCTGATGCTTAGTGTCTGAGCATCCTTTTCACACCAATACCTTTTCTTAACAATGTGGAGGAAACCTGGTGTTCAGACCCATATTTGGGCCTGATCCTGCTGTGCACCGAATGCTTTCAGATCCTGCTACAATCAGTAGGACCCGAGTTTTGCCATCTGTTAAGAAAAGCCTTACCAAAAATGCCTGTCACTTTTGGTAAGAGACAGCCAATATCTTCACATCAGACATCTGTCTGCACCTGGAAGCAAAGCTTGGCTTTTAATTCTGCTTTCAGCCATTAAAATGGTGCTGATGCTATAAGAGCTGCTATTTTAGATCTCTTCTAGGTGCTATCTGAACACAAGGACAGGCTTTTCTGTTAAGAGGGTCTTCTTCTTGCTTAGGATTTGTGTAGAATAAAGAACAAAATAGATTTTGTCTATAGATGGTGTTTCTCTCATACTTAACAGTCTCCCTAAGACCTTGATAGCGGGCTTGCCATGTGAACCATCTGCCAATCTGCCATCAGGAAGATTTCTGTCCAGGCTTGAGATTTATAACCTGTTTTATTGCAGAAGGGAACAATGACCCGAACACAGGATTTTACCTGCTACTTCTCTTGAAGGGGAGCCACCAGCTTCAGAGTAACTATCGGAGATGGACAGAAGTAGCCATGGTTTCGTGTTTCACTTGAAGCACAGTACAGCTCTGTCTTCCTCGATGACAGCGCTGTCAAACTAACATGGGGTGAGAATTCAAACTGGCACCTATGCATCAGGGTGATGGGCACTTTAGGAATGCATAGACAAAAATACAGACAGTATATTGATGGATAAACTAATGTGTGGACTTGTACTTACATGTTCAGGCTCAGAGGTGAATATTCTGACAACTGAAACATTTGACACAAGTACTTATTAAGAAAATGTGTGAACCAGTTTGGATGAAATTGAGTGTATCTTTACCCAGACCATGAAACAATCTGTTGGAGAAACTACTGTAACTTGCTTTTCCTACAGTTCTGGTATTCCTACTGTACCTCATGGGTTGGCAGTACCAGAAAACGACCCTCTGAAATGTTGTCTGATGTGTTTTGGCCCAGGAGATGCTCTGGTGTAAGTGCCAGGCTCAGCAGAAATGTATGGATTTCAGAACCTCTCTTTCAGCATGCCATTTAAAAAACTGTAGCTGTACTGCAGTTGTCAGTGATTTTTTCCAAATAAATGAGATTTAAATTTCATTCAAGGAAGAGGCACTGGATATAAATCAAGTAAAGCGATATTTTCCATATCACGTTTAGCTGGAATGAAACCAGCAGTTCTCACAAACACTCAATGCCCTGTCCCCCAAACCTGATTTAGGGTTCAGAGTGGCAAAGCAACTGATATATTTTGAAGGCTGACTTCCTTCTTCTGACAAGGAAGCTCTTCCCCAGCTGCTCCATCTCTCTTTTGTGGTAAGCTAAAATGTAAATAGCATGTTGGTGTGGCTGCATTGCTGCAAGCTGCCTTACAATGTCTCATTGCTATCTATCAGAGGTCAGAGGAACTAATATTGAAAATGTTGAAACACAAAGGTATTCTAAAAGGTGAGTAAGGAATCTGGTGTGTTCTTCATATTTTACTGTAATCTCACTTTTAATTATTTTACCATCATTTTACAGTTAAGGATAAGCAGAAAGGCTTATGGGATTCATTGTTGTATTATGTTGGGGAATGAGGGATGCTTCTACAAGGAGTTTATAGGACAGCAAGCAGCCTATAATGATTGTTTCAAAATTGCAAGTTTTATCAGATCTCTTTGGTGAATCATGAGGAAGATCTTGTATCTAAACCATCCACCTTGACCAAGATTGCTACTTTTGCCCACCATTTCATCTGTTAGGGATAAAGCACGTAAGCCTGAAGTGTCATTTCTGCCCTGCATCTGGTAGCACAACTGGCCAAGCCTTCACTATGATGTTTCAAATGGCTATTTTAATATCAAGATTTGCATCTCTACGACGACAGTGTATTTCACTCTGGACACCTGGAATAAGTTGTACTGACACACTGCATTAGAAGTGTCTACCATACAAATCAGTTGGTGCTTTATCCAGTAGCGTTGGTGTGTCAGTTTGCCTGTTTTGGCTTTAGCTTCACGTAAGATAAAATAGGTGTAACTAAGATAAGATAAATGTAACCTTCAGTTTGATGTCACTTTCATTTCCATCTTCTCAGTAGGTAGGCACCAGTCCTGTACTAAATTTAAAAGCTTTGTAATTCAGTTAGATATTACTAAACTGTCAATTCATCAGTTGTTTCATAAGGCTGATGGCTATTGAGCAGTCTTCCTCTAGATATCAGCATGCTGATGGACAACAGATGAAGTCCATAGCCAATGCTCATGTGCCTCCTGTTCCCTTTTTGTAGCTTCCAGCCCTGTCTCCAACCAACCTTAGATCTCTACACAACCCTATCTTGAGTTGTTTCTAAGCTAAGGGAAAAGAATCAATGGCCTTGTCTCTGCACCCATGCTTCAAGCAGACCAAGATTTCTCCTGCTGCTTTGTTTTTGAAGGGAGAATGAGATGATAGATCTGTTCTCCGCTGAGTCCCTCTTTGGAGGAAAGTCCTGGTCTTCCTACTTGTTCTTTAAAACACCCTGGGCATTAAATGCCTCAAAAACTCCAATGGTCTGTATTTAGCAATCTAAATAAAATTGATTTACCTTCAGAGCTTCAGGCACCAATGAGGGATAAGGTGTGGAAGGAAGGCATCACCAAGGGATTGAGGAAATAGCATAGCAGCATGTGACATAGGTGGAAGTGGAACTTTTCACTAGTGTGGAGCACCAGGGCAACTGAGGCAGTGATGACATTGGGAGGCAAGTACGGGCTGGTACCTGAGAGAAAATGATACGGATAGTTTGGCAGGCCATATATATGGACAAAGTTCATTTGTGGAAATTGAAGGCAGAAGGTTTGTTGTGGTGGTAGTGAGTGAGAGTGAGTTAGGGTAGAGCTTTATGGAGGAAGGCTTGGTATAGGAGGGAAATGAGCGGAAGATGGTATAGTTTGGAAAAATCCCACATTTTACCGTCTTTGGAATGATCCTTGTGTACAGAAGCACAAATGTGGGGAGGTACATTCCATGTCAGTGCTGAAATTCAGAGGGAGCAGACAGGAGAAGCCTGGGCACTTCTGCAAAGGGAATGCACTATCTTCAACTAAAGGTTGACCTTGTGCTGGAGCTGGAGATAACTAATGATGAAAGAGAGGTTAATTTATGTTAAAAATACATGTCAAAAGGCCCATCTTCAAAATACCTACAAAGATGTGTATGTGAGACTTAGAGCATGGGATTCCTCACTGCCGTTACCTGACACAGGATGGGAGCCTGAGCTCCAGGGGTTTTAATGGGACAGGTTAAATTTTCTTTCTGAGTGAAAGTTAATGTATTTAAATATACAGGAACAAATTCCCTTGTCTCCTGGAGCGTTAGGACATGACTCTCTGCTCTGCTGTAGCACTTTTCTGCTGGTGCTGCACATATGCTTTGTACCAGCGCTAACAAATGCTGTTTCGAAGCAGAGAATTAGACCTCAGTATGTAAAATAGGGAGATGAGGCAGAGTAATTTGAGCAGGAAATCCTGGGACATTAGTGATGCTCCGAGTGCAAATTTTAATATGGATTTAACTGCAGAGCTGCTACTGAGGCCTCCATAATGTTATTTTAAGGTTAATTTGGAAACCTCATTCAGCGTTTTGGCTGCCTAACAGCCGCTGTCATTAGCAAGAGTCGCATGGTTGAGTTCCAGTGCTCTGCTCTGAAAATCTCCCTCTCTCCACGTGTTTATGTACACATAAATAAATGAGCAAATAGAGTACTCTTTGAAAAGATGACTTTTTGTGTATAATGGCAACCTGTTAATGTTTTAATCCAATCGTCTGTACTCCCACAAGGCAGGCAAAGGAGCTTCAGATCTGAGTTCTGAACCTTTTCTTAATGGCAGATTTCTTTGGTCAGAAGCAAGTCAAGCTCTCCCTTTGTCATCCTGGCTTATTTTTCAGTCTTGCTGTCTTTCCACGAGACAGCAGTGAGAGATTGCTATGAAACTAATTAATGTCTGACAGACAGATCGAACCGAATATCCAAAGCATGCAGAGTAGGGTTCATTCCCCTTTACAAAACAGAGTACCACAAGGCAAGAAACATATAGATGACATTATTATACTAACAAATAGCTGAGGGCATTTTCTTGCTCATTTTATCCAAATTAGACAATTTAAGACAATTATGGTTAAATTCCCCTCCCAGACTGCAGCTCAGTTACCTTGATGTGTTGGTAGTTGTAAGGAGATACATATGAAATATTACCTAAGAGGGAAGCTGTGTGCTTTAGTGGACCTCTATTGTCTCCGAGTGAAACCACAAGGGAGAAATAAGGGTCATGTGTCATATATGCATAGCCAAAGTATAGAAGATTTATGACTTAGTGAATATGTAGATGTGCTGGTGTTCTTGACCAAGCTGTGGAAGCTGTCCTTGAGTATATCTGAGGTTTTACTGTTAAAAAAGGGGAATACTTCAAAGTGAGGAAGAGACAAACAATTACACACACGCAGCCTCAGAACACTCGGGCAGTGTTCTCTGCAATCACAAAATAATGACTGCTCATCCTGCTCTCTTGGGGGGGAAATTTCCATATTTTGGCTTTCGAGGCACTTTCAAAGCCATTTACTGCCGTCATTCATACACCACTGGATTAAGAACCATATGCCTCTTAAAATCAGCAAGAGCGGATTTGCTGATTTAAGGAAAAGGGAAAAATAAATACAAAATAGGCAGATCGAGACCTACTTTTACTTCAAAGGGTTTCAGAATAACACCAGTTTGGAAGTCCACTTATTAAGAAATTGTTTCTAATTATTTGGATAGGGTGCAAGCAGAAAATACCAAACCCCAGTGTGTTGACCACTGATTTCTACACTTTTTACTTGCCAGTTATCCATAACTGTTGAGTGTACATTCAACGCAAGTTGTTGAGAGGCTTAAACAGCACTTGTAGATCAGGAAAGGAGCATTTCATGTGCTAATTGTTCTGTCAGAAGTAAGGGATGGTCCTGTGAGTTATCACAGCTTGCTACATTAGATGCAGTGGGATGGTAATTCACTGTACTTTTCAGTGCACTGATTTCAGTGTTCAGAAGTAAAACACCTTTCACTGGTGTTAATACTACCAGCATTTGGGTTACCTAGGCTGCTGTCTGGAAATTCATGTCTTACTGGATCTGTGCTGGCTTCTCTATAGATCAGCTCATGAATGTCCTCTCAATCCAGTGTGTCTCACACCTCTTTATACCAACACGTTCTCACTATCCTTGTGACCACAAAGAAAACATGGAAGTAATTGTAAAAGTGACTCCCTGAGTCTGCAACAGCCTGAACAAATAGCTTCAAAGGGTTATGTGAAGGCCACTGATGGAACTTCAAAACACAGCCACGATATCCTCAGAGTTACTGGTTGCAGTGGATTCTGGGTTGTAGCCCATATGACTCTATGTGTTCCAGCCCATAGAGTCACAGTTCCTGTACAGGGCAAGGGGATGGGGAGAGGTGCATTGGCAGAATTGGCACCTGCCAAAACCAGTAAAACATTTGGAATCTTCCACCAAATTTGAAATTATTCCTAATCTTTACTGCAAAGGGAGATGGAAAGAAAATGTGCTCCCTCATGATCTTGATTGCTTGTTCTATTTACAACCAACTGGCCCAATGATAACGTCATTCCCAGCAGATAGCATGATATTAAAATAACATCAGCATCAATGCAGGGAACAGGGATGCTGATACAGGGTTTGTATCTTTATGGCTAAATTGTAGTTATTAACTTTGCCTAAACTTGTAGCTGATTTTTCCTGTGTCAAGTATTTTTTTTGGATTTATTCGCTGCACCAGAACACTACTGAGTGTCTATTCGCTGCACCAAAACACTATTAACACTAAACTTAGACTTCTCTTGCTTCAACATGCACTCTAATGCTTTGACCCACTTCTTGATGGATAAGTTTAGGACACCTAGATACATGTTTCTATGTAGAAACTAAAACTTGCATTCCTCTTCCCTTTGCCTGGTCATATTGCTGCTGATGATAGGAAATTGGGAGTGAGGAACATGGGAATATGATGGGAGTTTTGTCAGTGCCAGCTGTGTCATTCCAACAAGGACCACTTTCAGTCTGCTGCTGGATTTGGGGAGAACATGGGAACTTGTTTAACACAGTATTTTGTAGAAAGGACCTTGTTTATATCCTTCTCCAATTTTAATGCCTGGGTAACAGCTCTTGGGGAACATTTACAAGAAGCTGCATTGATTTCTCATTTCTGTGAAGGTCCCAGCTGGAGCCTTTCATCCTATTTGGGGCAGTGTAATTCGGGAAAGATTTGGATCAGTTGGATGCAGTTTAGAGGAGAACAAGCAGAATAACCAGAACTTCAGAAAATGTGGCCCATAAAGATTAATAGAAATGGGTTACTGAGCCTGAGGCAATGCTGTCTGGAAGGGAGTGTGATTGTTCTTTTCATGGATGGAGAAGTCTGCTCTCCCTGTCTGTTGTGGACAAAGCAATGGGACTGAAGTGTAGCAAGATTGAGGCTGGATAGCAAGAAAACTTTCCTGGTCAGGGAGATTGTAGCATCACTGGAGTAGGTTGCTGGGGTCTCTTTTACTGTGTATTTTGTGTCTCAGTGTCCTTTCCTGCCATATGATTTTGTATATCTCCATGCAGTTCCTAGAACTGCTGTTGTTCCAGTGTACTGCTTTATTCCTGCTAAAGAGGCTATATGAATGAAAGAGAATTTCCCCTCCTTTTCCTGGAAAGAATGCCATCAATAGGTGGAGAACCTGATTACAAAATACTTGGTTTGAGAAGAAGCTTCAAAAACATTTAGGAAAGAAGGATCCCAGGGATCTGGGAGGCAGGACTTGAGTGCTGTTAATATATACCACTCCACAACATGGATTGATAACTGTTGTGTCTGACACATGGAGCTGTAAGTGTTTACAGAGCAAACCACAGTTCTCTGGAACAAGCTGCTCTTTCCTTTATCAGTTCTCTTTGTTTTCTTCTCCCTGTGACTAACAGGAGATCATGGTCCAGTTGTATCCTAAACACTGTTTTATTGTGTCTCAACCTTTCAGAACTGAATAGAAGAACATCAGAGTGTTGCATTTCAGCATGTTTGGGGCTTGCCTTAGAAATGTATTTGCTGAGAGAATTTAGCTTAGAAAATGAAAACCTTTTGTTAATGAAGAGAGTAGCTACTTTTTGTGCTTAGAAAGGGTTTGTAAATCTCTGCATTTTTGTTTAAGGGAGGGCGGCTTCTCTGTTAATCTGGGTGAATCCTGAACGGGACTGAAAGGGGACTCAGGCCCCATGGCATGAGTCATTTCTCATCATTCAGTTCTTCTTTTGAGGTCTTAAAAGCTTTCAGACAGAAACCTGATCTAAACCTCCCCGTAACAGACATGTAGGAACTCTGAGGACATTGATTGAATAAGACGTCCAAACACATACCTTGGAATTCACTTTTTACTCCTGTTTGAAAGAGCAAACAATCACATGCCTGCAATAATGTAAATTTTGCTTTCATTATGACTGTATTCCCACCAACTAATTACATTTCAGATACAAAGCCTGTCAACTTCACTGCTCCATGGTGATAAAGGAACCTGCTGAGTAAAATAGCCACCACTGGTGTTATTTCAGCAAATATCTAGCTACTGTGGGAGAGAGTTCTTGGGTTTGTATTGAAGTAAAGAAACAAAAGAGGAAAACTCTGGTAGATTTATAGTAAATGTAAGTGTCTATAATGATCGATAGGATTGGACAACGTGTCTTAAAATTAGTCGTAGTCTTTGTTTAAGGAACCTGCCTGGTTTTACTTGCATGTTCTTTTTCTCATTTATTGAGAATACTGACTGAAACTGAGGCCTTGTCTATTGGGAGTTAGGGTAGCAGCTTTTCCTGTGCAGCCAGGGTGGGCTGGAGCTGTTCCAGAGGAGTACAGTACAAACAGCTTAATTTCCTTCCAACTATTTGCTACTACTGATGTCCTGGAGGTTATCACCCCAACCAGCTTCACCAGCTGTCTGAGGAGAAAAACAGTCCTTCTGCACTTCAGTGCTACTGCAGCCAACTTAGTTCGGAGCTGTTTTAACAAAGCCATCTGATTTTTATGTTCTTTTTCTCCTCTTTTTCTTTTCAGTTGAGCAAATGAGAGCACTCACAGATATGGATTTGCCAGCTGAAACGTGAAGGTGGCATCTCGCAGCAGCAGGGTGGTGAACAGCCAAATCAAGCAGGGGTGAAGGCAGCATCTTTCACTGCATGGCCCTTTCCATAATCTGCTTCTGGGTGGAACATAAAGGCGCTTCCAGAGGTAGGTTTAGAGGCCCAGCTGACAGGTGCTGACTTGTTTAGCTGCTGTGTGTTGATTGCATTTGATTGTGTGCCCATAACCTGAGCAGATTCCAGAAAGGAGTTATATTCTACTTATGGCAAGTTCGTTATGCAATACATCATGCTTTTGGTGGGTAGCTTGGCCTTGGTGCAGCACTCATGGGAAAGAGTGAAATCAAATAAGTGTGAATGAGGTTTCGAGGGGAGCTGGTGCTTTCCTGCCTGACCTGGGCCATGTCAGAGGACATATTACTGTTTTGAGCTGTGATTTGGAGGAGGTGTTCACCCCCCAAAGCATCACAATATAGCTTCTGTTTCACTGTACACCAGGGCTGAGGAGCTACAGAGGTGTCTTGCTGAGTTGTCTGAAATGGGTGGAATAGCAGCACTATGAGGAAGGGCTGGGAGATGAGAGTGAATGGGAGGGAAGGGTGATGAATTCTTACTTAATTGCCCCAGTAAATGAACACCAGATGCTTAGGAGGATATCCTTTCTACTCAAGAAGAAGCTGATGTCAATTAACGTCAACCTTATAAAGGCTCTGTTGGTAGGTTGAGAGTCCAAACACACAGGGGCACAGCTCTTCAGTTGTCTGCATATCTCACTTAGTAAAATCAATAGAACCTTTATGGATCTGGTTCATAATATGTAGCAATGTGTCCAGATGTTTGGCTCAGTTGAGGTGAATGGTACTTGGCCAGTGGTCTGGAATGACTACTGTGTGAATTACTACTTCATGCTTTTGGTGTGTCACTCATGAATTGTGGGATGCTCATCCCTGTTCTGAGGCCTCAAAGCCTGTGCACAACGTGTGTTCCTGCAAAGACCTCAGAGTCACACAAAAGTGGCACATTGGCTTTCTGCAGGGTTTTCTTTTCCATGAGGAATGGTCACCCCTGAAAAGTCTCCATTGCAATGACATGAACACACTCACGGGAACGTGTCAGTCTCTGAACCCTTATGCTTGTAAATATCTGCTGGAAACAGTGTGTGATTTCTAGGACACAGTGATGCAGACCCTCTGCTTTTCTGATTAACATGCCACTACTTTCTTCAGTGGAATAACATGTGTTTATGCCAGTAAGAATCTGTGCCAGAGGACTAAGGAAGCAGGAGTGTAAAATAAAGTTTTATTCTAATGTTATTAAATAGCTCTGTCCTTGGAAACGAGCACAGATACTCCCTTTATACATAAAATGAGCCTGAATGGTTAGGTAGATGTACAAGTATCCTGTTGGTTGAACACTTTTCATGCTATAGCTGTCCTTCTGAGCATCCTTGGAGTTTTGAGAGGAAGTGGTGAGGACGTGGTGGCTTAAAAAAGCCCTAATACTCTGAAGTAATTTTTTTCCATGCATTTTCATGAGTATTTTTTATTATGCATTGCACAGGTCCTAAATACATAAGGTACTTCATTACCTGCTGGCTTGGCCCATTGAGTAAATAATACTTGGGTTTTCTTAAGTATGAATATATTATATTCCTCCATATACAAATGGAGTGCAATGGCTTCAATGTGGGGAACATAATACAGGTTTCAGACCCTTGCCTAATTATGCACTTAACCAAGCCATGAGGACAGTTCCTTTAGAGCCATTCTGGCCTGTCAAGTAAATAATATGCATTTTACAAAACCAACTAATTACGGATTTACCCACGGGACTGTCAAAGATCTGAAGATGCAGGTAAGTAATATGCACTTTACAGCTAACCATGCATGGGGAATTTGATTTAATTAAAAATGTGGTAGGTAAAAAGAGTAAACAATGCCTATCATCTCTCAAAAGCCAGGAAATTCAGGTTCAGTTAGCTCCTGTGCATCTTGAAAAGTCAATGTACCAGTGAGAAATATCCAAGAGCAGGATTCACGTGGGTAGAAGGATTTTCGTTGAAGGAGATCTCGTTCTTTTCCTGGAGCAATCTGTGATTCAGAGTATGTCTTCTGGCCATCAGGATGTCAGCCTCAGGGATTCTCTTGAAGATCGCTTTGCAGGTTCAGGGTTGGAGTGCCCAGCCTCTGCCTTTAGTCACACTTGAGCATTGGCCTCAAGCTTAGGGGAAATTTATGTTAGGTATAAGGAGGAAGCTCTTCCATGTGAGGGTGCTGAGGCGCTGGCACAGGGTGCCCAGAGAAGCTGTGGCTGCCCCATCCCTGGCAG
>JBCJKH010013167.1:0-18279 GCA_039877255.1 Loriculus beryllinus | reverse complement strand
TTCTCCCATAAAGCTACTGATGGAGGATTGTCACTGCTCCATAGACACACTGTGCACATTTCAGGACAACAGTAACATTAAAAGCAAGGACAGCCCAACAAGATACTAGAATTAGACTACTCAGCTGAAGACAACAGAGAACTTTCAAAAATATGCTTTCTAAAGAAAAAGAGTTTCTAAAGAATGAGTTTTCTAAACAAGGCAACTGTTCAGTAGGCTTCACTCAAAGTCAGGAATAAAAAAATCACAAGGAACTTAACTAGGATGATGGCAGCTCTATTCAGCACTTACATAGTGCACAGAAGCTGTGTAGACCCTTTTACATATGCACAAAGGTAGGTATCCACCTTAAGATGTTATCATCTAACTAGACTGTTTGCAGATAAAGGAAAGTGGAGATAGATATGGAGACACGTAGATATAAAACAGTGCAGTTAACAGGCAGATTCCACTTAACATCCTGCTTAACCACCACTTTTAGCTATGTCCTGATACCTGATCGTTGTTTGTAGCTAACTTACATGATGCTCACAGGAAAAGAAATAAATAGACTTTGAGAATTACAGTTGCATGCAGATGTACAATGAATTCAGGTAATAGCTAAGGACAAAATATATCATCCTTTTCTCCATAAAATCTAAAATGCTCAAACTAAACTCAGGCATTTTCAACTGTGTATTAGCTTCCAATCAGCAAAATAAACAACCTATTCCAGACATTTCATGGGCTCCACATGAAGATAAACCAAACAAATTCTGTCAGGACAGATGTGATCACTCCCAGACTCAATAGGGGGTTGCTGCATTATTTTCCCTTAGTTTCAAGTGATATCTAGAGCTTTACATGTACTTTTTCCCCATAACACCTATTTCCAACTCTTAAACATACAAAGTGTTTTGTGTGTTCTGCATGTGGGAATCAGTTGTTAAACATAGCATTTGCTAATCTTCTTTCATCAGGCAATTTTTTTTTGGCATTGGCAAGAGAAAGAAATTCTGAAACATTCTCTTTGCCTTGCGTAATACCCAAATATAAAATAAATATTGTATTGTTGCTTTCTCTATATTCCCTCACTCTAAACATCATAGAAAACAGAACTTGTACAAAGGAATGATATAACAAGGCAGTAATAAAAAGGCAGAAAACAAATCAGAGCAAACATAATGGCTTGATTTTATCTTATTGATCTGTTGCCCACTTTAGACAAGAGGCACTGGTTAGAATTTAGCATGCAATTGCCCAGATGTCATGAACTACTTTTAAGACTCTGTGGTTATTTCAGGTGCTGGTATTAGAAAAACAAAGGCCCAACTTTTACTATGCTTTTCTTTCCCTGTTGCTCATAAGAAGCTTCTGAATACAGACTGATGATTGAAAAAAAAAGAAAAATCTTTTGCTCAATTCCAGTAGAATATATTACAGAATATTTTCAGTTAATTTCTTCTAAATACAGGTATTGATTTGGCTTTGCAATGGCCAATGTTACAGGCTGATTCCATGGGTCTTACACAGATATTCTGTACCAGAAATACAAAGTTTTCACAACTGCCATGTTCTGCTCACTGTTACAGAAGTGGGAAGGGACATTTATGGGAACAAGAATCTTGTACTTCCATTTTCCTTGTAAGATGTATAAACTGGGTAACCTTGGACTGCATGTCTTTTTTTGCATTTAGGTTTTCTCTATTTAAAATCTTGTGAGACAAAAATATCCAAAATTCTTTAAATACTAGGCTGGTTCTTTGTGGTCACCATGTATCTGCCAAACCCAGATTTATTCCACATCAGAAATAGCTAGCTTAATTAAAGCTGTCATCTCCTAAAAGCTAATTCAATCCCTCTGCTTGTTATATTGAGGATAAAATTCAAACAGCCATCTGCCTTCATGGCTTTGAAGGTACAGCTCTCCTATCTTGAAGATTAGGAAAAATCCTGCCTTCTAGTTGCAACAGTTCTGGTGGCAGACCATCAGATTTTTGGAAAGTCTACTAATTTTGCATATCAGGTTGTTCTAACAAACATACATGCAAGTAAGTTTGATAAGCGAAAGACAGCTAGGCCACAGAGCACACACACATGCAGCAGCTAGGCATGCCAGGCTGGAAGGTTCCCCACTTGGGGATGCTCAGCATGGCTGGGGGACACAGTCTGAGAGATGCAGAAGATGTCTTCTGCTTATCCCCTCACTTTATGGGTGGATAGGAAATCTCATGCAAGTAAACCAGTGTCTTTCATTCAGGATGCAGCAATAACCTATCTTACCTTTCCCTTTGACTCTTAAAGACTGCAATATGTTAATGTGCTTTACACTATACCTTTAAATCTACTTTGAATGTATAATGTGTAAGAGTGTAAACTGATCATAAGCACTGGCTCTGCCAAGCATAGGAAACATGAGCCTGCTGCCTTTGCATCTCTCCGACGCAATACAAATGGCGCAGGTCTGTCTCTGCGCCTGCCTCTCACTCCAGCATATGCCAATGCTGCTTATGTTGTGATGCAGAGATGCCTCTGTGCTTACACAAATGGCTAATACTGCAAACAAGGCACTCTCTGAGCACTCCTTCACTGGAATTATTTTTTTAAGCTCTTTAAAGCAAGGAAAAAAAACACCGAAATTACTCTACAGATTAGTTTTCCTACCAGTACTACCTCTACAGAAGAAATCCAGGTATGAAACAAATACATGCATTTGTCCATTAATCAACAAAGAAGTCAGTTAATGCTCCAGTACTGGAACTGCAATTACACAGACAGAAACATCTACCCATGTGGAATATCTCAGTTGTCACCAGGGATTAATATCAGTGAAGCAATTCACTGGTATGGAGATTTCTATTATTATCCATGTGTCATTATGATGTAGAAAAGAATGCAGTTTGATGGGGTTTGTAGCATTACTTGCTACTAGAAAAAAAATGCTTTAAGCATAACCAGTCTGCAATGCAAATTAGAAACAACATATGTGAAATGGCAGTTTAATTTTTTACAAAGACACACCTAAAAGTATAACTGATCATTAATAATTTCATGTGGCATGGCTGTTATATTTAAAATGCAAATGTTACACACAGATACAAGCCAATTACTAACTTCTTTGGGCCAAGAAAAGTTATAAAATAAACTTTACAGTTATGAATGAGTGTGCTGACAGCAAAACACAAAATTTCAGACAATAGGTGTGAATATGTATTTTCTTCAGAGTACTACCTTTGCTTCATCTTTGACTGCATGCTTCTGATTTCTATTAAGTATGACCACCTCCTTGTCTTGTCCAGCAATTAAAGTGACAAAAGTAACAGCAGATGCCTCTTCCATAGTTGAAACTACAGCAAGCAGACCATAGCTTGCACTTTATTACAACCACTCTATACAGCTTAATAATTGCAAGGTAATTGAAAAGATCCTGATAATAAACCACCGGTTTACTTTTTTTCAGACAAAATAAATATATAACCCAATTCAGGCTTCATTTTAACGACACATTAGATGGTTTCCAACTTGTCTTGATTTTTGTTTTATTTTATGATTGTAAATAAACCCTGGAAAATTCCTTCCCCAATTTTACCACCTGAAACTGCAGCTGTTGGCTGACACTATCAAAGCCTCGCAATTCCGAGCTCACGTGCAAATCTCATCAAGTGCAGACACTTCTAATTGATTCCAGAAGTTTTTCTTTTGCTAAGATCAGCGGGCAGAAGAAGAATAATGAGCAGCTTTTAAGCAGAGGGGGGAGGGTGTTGAGCTTGGGGAGTGGAGATTTTAAAAGCTCCAGCTTGGCTGCTCTGCCAGAAATGCAGAGCAATTTTACGGTCAATTGGCCAGAGCATCTGGAACTATACATCACAGTCTTTAGTTGATGGTGGTGAAGCCGACTCTCAAACTGTCTAAGCCTAAAATCAGTAATGACTCTGCTGTCACACCTAAGTGGAAACTAACTTAATCTAGTGCCAGATTTTACTGTGACTTTTTCTAAGGGACATTATTCCCCTTAGGGCAGTTGTCAAGAATATTAAAAGTCCAATCTCGGGGATACACTGCATGGTATAGCAGACTTTTCTGAATGAAGCTAACATAGAAAATACAGATTACAAGTTGTGTTTGTTTAATTCCATGTGTGCTGACAAGACGTTTTATCATAAGGCAGTAGAGTTTCCTTCCATCCCCAGTTTCATTTCTAAAATACATTTAAAATACACCAGCCGATCTAGTTAAGGCACAGAGACTGCATAAATGCTGAGGTCATAAATCACAGTGCAGGGCATGGAGCTTTCACCTTAATGGAAACCAAATATGGGATATGCTGCTCCTTGAAAAGTGGCACAGATGATCATAACAAGGGACCAAGGAAAAATGTTCCAGAGCAGAAAACTATCATCTATGTGAAAATAAGTTCTTATGAGCAAATGTTTGTTTTAAGTCAGAACTCATAAGTCAGTATTCTAAAGCTGGTAATTTACACTAAGAAACAAGTGAGGTAACAGCAAGTCGTTGTATGATGAAATAGAAATAAGTAGTATGGTAATATATCACATTAAGAGGGACTGCTGTGGGACACAGAATACAGTGCAAATCAGTTCTTTAATAAAGGGATATTATATATTTTATCCAGACAAATTAGCTGACATGCTCATAAGAAATACTAGAATTGCATCAAGGATCAGAGAAGCAGTCCATTCGCTACAGAGTGCTGTCACCAGAAGTGTTTGGAACAGCTGTACCTACCAAGTTTAGATACTCTGGAGGAGTAAATAAACAATTTGACCACAACCAAGTTAATTTCTGTATTCATTAGTTATGGGCTGAATTATACCCTGCAGCACAAGATTCTATACCTCTGCCAAAGTTGGTTACATTGCTAATGCACTGCATGCCCACAGAAAACAGAAAATAAGTTATTAATTTCAAATATCACACATGTATACAACCTCTCTTTTCCCTCTTTTCCTCAGTGAAATTTTTCCTAGATTATTTTTCTTTCATACCTGTAAATTAATACATGACTGCCAGCACACACCATGAAGGCACCCCATGAAGCTGCAGTGCAAGAGGAGTGTGGGTGAGATTTACCAGCAGACACAACGCCTTAGCAGAAACAGAGGTAAAAGATAAACAAGCCCATCAAGACAGACATCTGCATTACCTCCTCCAGCTTCCTCACTTCTAGCCCCTCAGCTTGAAAGTCTCTCAGTACTGAGTTGCAGCCACTATGAAAGAAGTTGGTGAAAATATTTAACTCCAGTTCCAACAACATGTCAATGTCTCTCATTTCTACTTGCTCCTCATTAGCACTGCTGTCAAATAGCAGCCAGTGCTTGACCAAAATCAGCTCATGGAATATGTTGGCCAATGCCAAACCATAGCATTTGGATGGAAACACTTTGAAGAGGTGCACCATCATCACAGATTTATTTTTGCATATCGCGCCTGCTGAACTGTCACATAACTGAACACACAAGCAATGTTTTCTGCTTCCTCCAGGTGGTTACGAGACTCCAGGAGGTTGGGAGAATCCAGTCCCAGTCTGACAGAAAATTATTTGGCTTTAGTAATAAACGTGACCATCACATTACACAGGCATGAAGTAATCAGCCTAAAGAAATCTAACTAGGATGAGGTAGCAGAGATCCTCAAGCTGAAACACACTAGTTTCTCAGTTTCTTGTCTATCTATAACCAGTCAAATATATCTCTGCCCCCTATCATCAAGGTTTTCAGTGGCCTCCGCTCAAGAAACAATTTTTTAAGATCTAAAAATTACCTCAAACATCACTTTTTTTCTTAAAAAAACCCCAACCAAGCCCAACCAAACAAAAAAAACCAACCCTGCTACTTTCACCTAAGCATCCGTACGAAATACCACACAAGGATCAGAAAATGCATGCTGAGAAGTGTGCATTGCTCCACCTCCCATGAGAATTAAAGTGGCCGGTTTTCTAATCTTGGTAATTTCAAATTATTGTTTGAATAAGGAAAGGGCACCAGGAGAGACTCCCAGAAGTAAATCTTGGAATGACTTCAAATATACTAGCAGGGAGAAGAATATCTTTATATAATCAGAAAAAAATTACACAAATTTCCTATGTAACCTAGGCAGGTAAACACAAAGGATCAATAGATCCAATACTGTACTTACTAGATCTGACACAACAACCATATTGCACCTTCAGCAAACACAGAAGACCGTTCTCACACACCTCTAGCTTCATTTTCCTTCCACCTTGCCTGAGCCTCAGTATTAGCAATGTTTCTTGCTCCACAGCAAGTTGCATCACTAAACAAAAAATCCTCAGCTGCCTACACCAGACCTGCTGCCTTACACAATTAGCTGGGCAGTGAGGGTAAGAGAGGAGCAGGTTACTCCTGTTTCTTGTCAAAAATGGACTACCTAGTCAGTTCCAAATAGGGAAAATAGAGTAGCATCACAGAAAGGACCCACAGGTCGGACAGAGCCCTGAGGAACTTGGTCTAGTGGAGGGTGCCCCTGTCCATGGCCGGGGAGTTGGATAAGGTCCTTTCTAACCCTAAACATGCTATGATTCTGTGATGAAATGAAAAACATCAGACAGAAAAAAGGATAGAAAAGTACAATAAGGAAGAACTCAAGATGGAAAAGTTAAAATTTTGATGTCAGATACACGTAAAAACAGAACAAGAACCCTTTCATGTTATTCTTGAAAGAATAGGAAGCTGTATAGTTCCCTACAAACAACAGAAACAACAATCCGATAATTTTATTAATTTCTTAGTAAGAAACACTTTCACATATGCACACGCACACATCAGCAAGGCCAGTACATTAATTCTTTCTTTTAAATTCAGAATGTATATTTTGATATATTATTCTCCCCCAAACCAATTAGAATAGCCAAATAATTCGAGTCTGAGAGCTATCTCTCAAGGGCTACAGAATTAATTGCCAAATTTTAGAAATCTTTGCTTCCTGCCTAATGACTGTAGTAGGCTACTCAGTAAATAATAAAAACATTTTCCAAGTGATATTTAAGCAAGCAAAATGCTTAAAATGTCTGCTGAGTTCTGGCATATTCTTATCAAAGGAATTCAAGAACTGTTTGATTTACATACCAGAACTTTGACAATGTAATAATGTGGCGGGAAAAAAAAGCAATCCAATGCTTAATTAATGGTATTTATCTAGCTTTAAATATTGCCTGGTAGTTATCGCTTCTTATCCAAAGTAAAATGACAAAAAAAAAAACCCAAAACAAAACAAAACAAAACAAAAAACCCAAACAAAACAAAAAAAACCCACAGTAGCATAAGCTATTTTTCCATTCTCCTATTGCCTGAACTCTTAGAAATGCAGGAGAATCAGCCCTGCTACTAGAAACCTCAAATTAAGAAAGTTGCTGTAAATTCTGCAGATGTTTAAAGTCAAAGAAATCATTTTGAACTTGGTTTGAATCTCAGTCCCTACTGGTTTATTTCATTCTTTTCTGGTTTTAAGCCAAAACGTAACTTTCTGACAACAGTTCTACTAGTCTAGCAACCCATTCACAACCCTGCTGATAACTGTCTTTGCTGGTAACCAGAACTGAGTAGCTTGGGATTGTTATTCAAACCAGAACCATATTAACGACTCAGGTTATTTAATTCAGATAATATTAACAGAGGTATTATGAAATACCAACTGTAATGAAAAATAAGAAAAAGGTAGATGTGCTGGTTTTGTCTGAGGTGGAGTTAATTTTCTTTCTAGTAGCTTATGTGGGGCTATGTTTTGGATTTGCACCAAAAACAGTACTGATAACAAGGGGATGTTTTAGTTACTGCTGAGCAGTGCTTACACAGAGTCAAGGTCTTTTCTGCTCCCCACACCTCGCTGCCAGCAAGCAGTCTGGAGGTGCAGGAGAAGCTGGGAGGGGACACAGACAGGACAGCTGACCCCAACTGACCAAAGGGATGTCTAATACCATATGATGTCATGTTCAGCATATAAAGCTGGAGGAAGACGGAAAGGTTTGAGAGAATGTTTGGAGTGATGGTGTTTGTCTTTCCAAGTCATCATTACACGTAATGGAGCCCTGCTCTCCTGAAGATGGCTGAACACCCACCTGACCATGGGAAGTGGTGAATTAATTCCTTGTTCTGCTTTGCTTGTACACACAGCTTTTGCTTTACCTGTTAAACTGACTTTATCTCGACCCATGTCTTTGCACTTTCACCCTTCCAGTTCTCTCCCCCATCCCATCATGAGTGGACTGAGTGGCTGTATAGGGCTTAATTGCCAGCTGGGGTTAAACCACAACAGTAGATTAAAAATCAAGTCACAAACAAGATAAAAATAAATCCTAAGAACACAAAAGCAATCTTATTTCATCAGACCAAAGGTCTATTTAGTCCAGTATCCTATGGTTGTCAGTAGCCTCAGTTTGTACTGAGGTACAGTATGAGTACAGAACAAAATATTAGATATTTACGACTATCTAGCTTCCAAGCATTTATATTTTTATTTACTTATTATTAATAGACTCATTAATCATTATAATTAAATATAATAACAATATGCAGAAGCAAAATATTAATGCTTCAGCTTTTCCAAAAAAGGTAGAAAAGTAGAGTCATCAGCACAGACACTTCATAATAAATGTCTTACCTCATATGCATAGTCCAAGGAAGAAAACTGACTCCTGAAGTAGTCAAGTTTGTATGCACCCATGAAGACTAAGCAGCGGATGATTTCCAGAATTCCTGCTTTAGGCCTAGAAATGGGAAGTCCTTCAGATTAACATCCAACCTTTTATTCTTTGATAACTTGAATGAAAAAGAGAATGTAGAAATAATCTGATGTCCTGCACTTACACCAAGTTGTCTTTCTTAACCATATAGTTAAGTTTTTATAGTATATACCTTACATGGACTTGTAAAACTGAATTTGCTGGGAGTGAGGATATTCGCACACATGTAGCTATTGTCTTTTGACTATACTGAACACTGATACATAAATAGTCCAGAATCTTGTCAGAAGTGTATTTCTGCAAAGTTTTGCTAATTCATATTCTTAATTCCCTAAGCTATACAGATCCTTGTTATATTGACAGATTTTTACCTGTCCTGAAAAAAACTGTCTAATCCATATAAGTGAAAGGTATTCCCTTCTGAAAACATAATGACCAGCACATGCAAAGAACTGGTACCTCAATCTCAAAGGAAGCTTTTATCCCACACTTCTGCTTTGGCAGGGCAAATAGCTTCTTTGTAAGAAACTGTAGCTGATATTTACTCTTTTGTAGGGTCATATTGCCTGTATGGACTACATCCATACTGTACATCTCACTGGGCAGGTATATTCAAGATCCAATTTGATTTTAATCTCTACTGATTAAATTTAGTCTTAGCACCACTCTTCACATGATTTTGAGCCTACTCTGAGCTACACTGCATGCTTTTCATATACAATCAGCGTATCTGGCACCTATAGCATGCAACACAGAACTGACACAATATGGTTGCAGCATGAACTTGAGCAGCCCTGGAACAGCCCGCAGGTCTCACTGGTCTGCCAGTTCCAAACCCAGAGATGTGAACCCAACACATACAAGAACAGATGTGAGTAGTCCATCCCAAATTTTTCTGCAAGCGACAATAGATAAATTGGTTATTGGTATGGGAACACTCCTAGGTTTAGGTGCTGGCTAGCTATATGCTATTTTTTAGTCAATAGGCAGCAACATATGTGTTTGTTTCTATCTATATTTATCTTTGTATCGTACCTCTTCTCCATAAGTAGTCCCAAACACGCCAGGGAAAGAATGATAAAGCCAGTTCTCAGGAGAACAGTTCCCTGTGATAACATCTGTTAAAAAGTACACAAAGAATTCATTCAGAGAAACTTTCTGAAGAGAAATTCACATTTAACAGAACAGTAGTTTCAGCTTTCTCAGTCAGTGATGTTAGTGTCTGCTTTTAAAGATATCAGTTACTTTAAATTTTACAGCCAAAATACCTGCTCTGCGCAGCACACTTACCTGGAGTGCTACATATAGCTGTTTCCTGAATGCTGTGTTTCTAAAATAATGATTAAGATACTCCCTTCTGCACTATATGTTTTCTCAAGTTATTTGATTCTCTTATGCCTTTACTCAAGAGGGAACAAACTTATTTCTAGATAAAAATCCCAGCAGCCCTCATCGTTTTCTTCATTTTATGTTACCAGGTCTTTAAAACAGTCATCTATAAATCCCAGTGGATACCAAAACAAAACGTTGGTGAGAGTAAGAATTCATATGACATGACAATGTGACCATAGTTAAGAAGAAACAAAATCAATGTTGTCCCTTCACGACAACTTGACACTTGGTTCCAATCCAGCAAAACGCTTCAATATAATTAACTTCAATCAGACTTAAAACACTTTCAAACATTAATAAGTGTACTAGTACTTGGATGAGAACTTAAAACTTAGATCTAAATGATATAAACAAAACTCAGGAAAACAGATATTATTTTCATTGTCAAGTTAGATTTTTTCATTTATTAAATGTTTATGTATTCTACACAGCTGCCCTTGAAAATCAAATATTTAACCAGTTTTCTTGTTCCCTCCCTGACTTCCTTTCAAATATTAGTTTTGAAAAGCCTTTGTTTCTTCATTTAAAAAACAACAAAAAAGCCCAAAACAAAAGTAGTGGATCTGGCTGAGTTACAGGAATCCTTTTGGGCTTCAATAGCAATAAGGTTTATGAACAGCATCTTGCACTTCATGACTATAGGCACTGGAGAAATAAAAATCTAGGCATGCCTGCCCCGATTTCAATAAATCCCACTCGGTTAAATGCCCACCTTCCTCTGGTGGTGGCCCCTACCCCTCAAAGAGATCTAAAGTATCTGTGAGCGTGGGAGGCCACAAGAGGATATTCTCCAATTTTACAGCTGTGTGAACTTACAGTGCCCATGTTTGTAAAACACATCAAACCACACACTCAGTTGGGACAGGTTTCTGTTGTTTTACTGAAGAATCACAAGCACCTACTTAGATATCCTTAAGAAGCCGTTACCGAAAAACAAAATTCCACAATCCCAGCAATATGCAAGCTAAACAGCAGCCCACCAGTTTACAAGCCAGAACACACTTCTCACAAACAACACCTGTCAAGCCACTCTGTTGCACAGGTTTATACAAGGATATATCAAGCTCATTACCGCACTGCTATGTTTCCAATCTGTTTCATCCCTCCTCATGATAAACTTGCAAAACCTCAGATGGATGATTACCACCATCTACCTACGTGTAGACCTTGAGAAAGGATATTTTTATGCTTTTTTTATGATCTTACCCTGGGCATACGCTATTGGCACATCACTGGCAAGAGGATATTCAGCTAGATATTGAACCTTGGGGGACTTGGTATAGTAGTTATGTGCTGAGATTCTCACTTAAGTAAAGTGGGCTTATAACCCTTTATCAAGGCTTGCATCACTTGGAATAAGTCTGTGAATTCCAGACACACTTTTTAAAATTTGTCAACAAAAGATTAAATTGAGGATGCTTCTTTTTGAAAATAATCAGTTTCTAGAATCTGAAAATCCCACAGATGTTCTCAGTTTAGAAGGCTTTGCATTATTAACATGAAGAAATTTGCTCTGAAGTGACAACATTTTTGGAGAGGTTTTTTTTAACAAAAATCAGGCACAGGCTCTGTTTAAGTTTAATAAAATTAGTAGTTCTTAAACTGCTCATCTAATCATAGCAAATTCAACTACTGCTTCAGCTTCCTGTAGAAACTGGGTCAGACAAAAATTCAAGAAGTGCATGATGAAGAGCATGATTTGTCACAGGCATAAGGGAATTCATCCATGAATTTCTTGAAAAATGTTTTGATGTTTTTCAGTGATTGTTACCTGTCAAATAAAAAAGTCTGTCAGGGAATAAGGGCTGGAATTCAAGACTTTTTTTCTTAGAGACTATCCTCATCTTTAAGTTGGAGAATTACACCTTTTTTAAAACATAGTCCTTCTGGCCAGGTGGGTCTGATTTTGATTTGTTCCCAGTGCAATGCACTAGCTCCTACAGGCTGCCTTAAAAATATTTCCACAATGGTAGGGCACTATTCTGAGAAAAGGAACATAAGGTTTCGTATCCCCTTTAGGAAGGAAAGACAACTGAGCATCAAATCCAGGTTTCAAGCAAGTCACAATACAACATATGGCTAAAACTACACTTCATGGAAAACCAATGAACCTGCAATGATTTTGAGGCAACAAATGTTAGTATGCGTTTTCAGGAAGAATCCAGCAGTACCTGCTATGAATGCGTATGGGCGTCTCCAATTTCTAATTCAAAAGAGCTGTATTATTTCACATTCTTCTGCCCTCCCAGTGTTTCCAAACTGGCTAGCATTAGACAATCAAAGTCCTAGGTAGCTGGGTTTTCTTGTGTTCCAGTTTCAGAAAACTCAGATGCTGATTCATACGTTTACTGAAGTGCCTAAAAACCTGTTATTAACCTAGGCTTTCTCTGTAATCAATTGAGAGAGAGCACCTTCTGAATTATTATATTTCTTGTCATTCACTAGACTGCAAATCTAGAGGCTAAATTTGGTCCCTGCACCAAGAGTTGGATTTGAGTGGATGATGGAAAAACTTAGCCAAAGAAGGCACTCAGGGGTCATATTTTAGGGGTTTCTCTCATAACTTCTCTAATTAGTTCTTTCTTTCTTTCTTTACTTAAACATATATTTCAATTGCTATTTCAAGAAGAGTAGAAAAAAATATTTTAAAGTTAACATATTTTCAGGAAACAACACAATTTTTAGTATTATTATTCTATTATATTGTTACTGATTGACCCTGAAATATGATAAGTTTGATATTAGAGACACTAATACTGTAATTCATATTGCAGTTTTTGCTCCACAAAGAAAGAAAGGATTGAATACAAGAATTTGGAGTGTGATCCTGCAAAATTATCTTCAGCATTTTCTCTAAGATGTGCAAAATTTGAACCTGGACTTATCATTTGACTCTCCACATTTATCTAACCACAGAAGAAGAAAGCATAGATTAAGAACTTGAAAAGAAATTAATAAATTGCAGTTCAGGTTAAAACATGTATTTACAAGAGGAAAAAAAAAAAAAATAAAAGAAAATATAAATGTATTTTAATTTATGTTAGCAAATCAGAAGAACTTTGTAATTTAGGAAAATTAAATACAAGAAAGCCGTTATCTTTAAATGGTTAAACTGCTATATAATAGCACTTTTTTTTGGCATAATAACTAGCTGAGCCATGCACAATCATATTTTACAGATTTCGCTTTTCAGGTGAATTTGCATTTCTTTTCAGATGCTCTCCTACTGGAACCATAACACTTTCAACACTAGGTGTCTGTAAAACTTCATCTGGTCCAATGCTACCTGTGGCTTAGAATGTGAAGGACTGGAGGACCCTAAAGAAAACCCATAGGTTACTGTTAATTGCAGAGTTAACTGGCACCATCATTACATTCACACAGATGCCTTGCACTGTTGCAGCCTTCCACTTCCCAAGTCTCCAGCTTTCTGGAGTGATGAAAGGTGAGACATAAAGCCTTACTGCGAACCATGAAGGCATAAGTTACCCTTCACTGTAGACACATGAACTACTTTGACATATAGCAAAAAAATGTGTTCCTTCATTTGTGCTCCTAGTCAAGGACTACCAAGAATTTTGTGGTGAAATACGTCATGATGCCATTTGGGAATAACAGCTTTTAGAAAACCAGCCATGTAGCATAACTTTGAGCATTATTCGTTTGCTTCCATAACTTTCTCTTTACAGCTCCAGTGGTGTAGTTACACGCTGCTTGATTCTTTTATTTACTTTCAAATATGTATCACCCTATGAAGTGGATACTGGCAGCCGAGGCATCCATTTTCTAAGCATTACTCTACCAAAATCAACAAAATACCCAGTGGGTTGTATCGCTAAAGTAAACATCATATAGTAAATCTACACACTGCAATTTGCAGTGTGAAAAGAATGTGTCTTTTACATATTTGTTAGTGCCACCATCCTCATTCCACTTAAACATAATATGCATGGATGTATATATAAAATAAATTAGTATTTATATACTGGAGTATTTGTATAAACAGAGAAGCCTGTGTGACCACAGCAGGTTCCCCAATCACAGGTCAGCCACAACTTTGCAATGTGGTTACTGGCTGCAATCAAACAGAAAAAAATATTTCTGTTGGATTTCGATTTCATTGAAAGCTTTAAAAATATCTCAGCGCTTTTATAAAAAGGGGGGGGGGGGGTAGAGAATTTGAGAAGTTTCCATGCTTTTGTAATCAACAGAATGCCACAGCATTATTATGTTTCTTTAGAAATAAAAAATAATTAATTTAAATGAGGAAATATGTTATTCCAAATGTGTATTTAGATGAACATTGAAATATTCCAATTTGACTTTCATATTTCAAAGAACTCAGATCGATTTATTCCTTTTGAAGAATAACATGGATGCTTTTTCACATCCTGATGAATTCAGTGTTTCAAAAGAACTGCTAGGAATGATGTCAGCACGTTTCATGAGTTAACAGATGCCCTGCTATCATACATCAGACACTTTCGACATTCAAATGAATTATGCAAATACAACTCTATGAAAATAGAGGTGTAATAAGGTGTCTTACCGTGAATTTATTTTAATTCAGAATTACTAAATAACCTTAGCAATATTCTATATAAAGTACTTGGTTATATCCTGCTGAATGGATGTATTATTTGTGTTCTCAGATGTTCAGATCTATCTTATCTCTTACTACTTTTCCTTTAACTGAAACTGCTCCCATATTCATAGTATTATAAGCACAATAAATGTTACAGTATCTATCAAAAGCTAAAAAAGACACTGCAAAATGTATTTAAGGTACACTTCAGTTTGATTTATGTGATACATGCAGTTCTGGAACTATGAGACTTTCAGTTTGAACGTTCTGCAGTCTTACACTCCTAGCACTCTCTCTGGGACTGATCCAAATCCCATTTCTTCAAGGAGCTTTGGATCAGATATAGATGTGCAGAGCTCAGAAGTAATTTTCATTCTCTGGATGCAGTGCAGAGCACTATATAGAAAATAAACACTGCATGCTCTCTCCTGTGGAAAATATATATTTGTTCTTTATTGTTTTGCTCTTTTCATAAGTTAAATGTAGGTCATTCAGACAGACGGTATATGGTTGCTCTTTACAGATAGAGAAATTTAACACTTCTACAGGGCGTGAGACCAAACACTAAGCAACTGTAATCACTTGAGAAATGTAATAGCTGTGTGCTGTGTCTTATGGCTATTATGAAATGGAACTTATACCTAGAAATGAGGAAAACAGTTAGCTGTCTCCATTTATGGAGCTATGCCACAGTTATGACATAATTCATAGCCAGACAGAAAGTTCCAGTTGTATCCAACATTTCATAACTCAGTGTAGTGGAAAACTGATATTGAAGAAAGATTTTTGCCAAGTAAAGTTATTCATACACAGGCTTCCTTCTCATGACAGCTTCCCTACTATACTGCAGAGCAACGCTGGAACTCTGCCTTGGGACCAGTACTTTCTACACCCACGCTGAAGGTTTATGTCCTGAGATGAGGTGCTTCTAGGTGCCTGTGCTCTCCTCCTTCTTTTCTTCTCCTTACTACCTTTTGTGCAGAGAATTTTCTAGTTGGTCTCTATGATAAGTTCATAAATGGTGGATCTTCAGGGTATTTCCTCCAGGACTGCAAGAATTTAGTGATCATTTGGGCTTGGGTGCATTTTTCAACTTCCCTTATTACTTATTCTTAAACAGCTGCAGTTATCAGAAGAAAAAATAATCTGGACCATTTTTTCTTCCAGAACCAGAAAATGGCAAAAAGAGAAAAGAATAAAATAGGAAAAAAATCACGAGCAGACTCCTTACTTCCCACTGCTAAGAGCAGCAGCAACAAAGTAAAAAAGACAAAACAAAACAAAAACAACTGAACAAAACCCCCACAGTTTGATCCCTATGCAAAAATGATTTGTCTCTGGCATGTAGGAATCTAGAATCATATCTGGAAAATCATGCAGAGGCATTTCTCAATATAAGAACATTGGCATACTGTATATCGTGTATACATTGGAGGTATTTATCCTTCCCTTTGGCTTAATTTCCTGTCTTCAAAAATACTCAGAACAGACTAAGCCTCAGACAGTTTAGTAATCTTCGAATTCCCTGCAGTTGCAGCATGACCCTTTATAGGGGTGAACACAATGTGTAGAATAACTTTGCATTAATCAGAAGAGTATGTCTGAGGTAGCTTTTGTATTATATTGGGAATGCTGTGTAAAACACTCTTTAAACTTTTCTTGAAAATCACATAATTCTATTGGTCTGATGTGCTACTCAGACTACATCCAACCAAAAATGGGGAGGTGGGGGAGAGACAGGGCTATAGCAGCTAGTATACGCAGAGCTGACAGAGCTGCTATACGCCTGCTGCCTCCTATACCAAGAAATTATTGCAGGTATTGCAATATATAAAGATATTGCAGAGACCCTCTCCTGTCCTCACTCTGGAATACAAGAGGAATCTCAGAAGGAAGACCAGAATGTCAACGTTCAGACAAGATTTCTGAGAGCTTTGAGATGGCTTTGCAATCTTCTGGAATCCTTCATGGATGACCATGGTCAGTTATGTGAAAAAGACTTATTTCTAGATATCTGCCTGGATCCAGTCATGTTGGTCATGGGCAAAGCCACTGGGGTGCAGTGTGAGGGGCTGTTCCCTGGAGAAGGGGCATGGGGCTAGTGGTAGCCATGGAACAGAGCCATGGCCCCTGCAGGAAGCGTGCTGTCCTGCACTGTCCATCGAGGTGGGCAGTGGACAGTAACCACCATTAGCTCAGGGTCAAAGATCATCAGGTGAGTGTGTTGGGACAAAGCAGCTTTGAAGGCAAGCAGAGACTGAAGAACCCAGGGAGTTTGGCTGACACAAATACAAGGCTTTAACCAAAGTGGTCATAGAAAGGGCTTAAGAAGGAGGCAAAAGGGCATTTTATCCATATGATAGAATTTTGTGTTGTTTTGGTAGGTCTTTGACTGATTTGTGGGAATATTAAGTGTATTTAAAATTACGTTTCATAACTAGAAGATCTTAGCTTTATTAAAGAAGAAAGAGCTGTCAAGGGTGGAAGAATGAAAAGGAGATTGGAAGGCTGAAGCCATGGTAGCAGTTTATGTCCTGCTTCTTGAAGGCAGAAGTGGCCTCATAGTTCACCTTCACAAACTGCCAGGTATCAATGGAGGAAGCATATCATATCTTATCTTATCAGCCCAAATGCAAGGTGGTAAATATGTACCTCTCCCTGCTCTATTTCTATCAAAGCTGTTCTATGTTAAAAACTGGAAAAAGGATTTGCCCTGAGCCTGTGCTCCTCCAATTTTGAACTCCAATTTCAAACCAAGCTCTCCATCTTCAACCACGACAAAACCTTTGCAATCTTTGCAAACCTTCTGAAGCCTGGCCAATTAACAATACAAACAACCTTGACATCTTAAAATCTAGTTTCACATCCAAGGTACATATTTTGTCTTATGAGGTTCTAAGAATTGAAACTCACACATATGTCTTCTACGGAACACACATTATTTTTTTGTTTAATTGCTTAACTTAAGCATATTCATCTATAATTAATTGAAATGGTTACTAAATAATGTTAAATAAATAATATAAAACATTATATATTTATTATGGTGTATTTCTCCATTTACGTTGATTCTTTTTACAGAATCTAGTTGTTATTATAATAGTTTAAATAAAATAAGAGTCAAGCTGTAGAGCCTCTACTCAATGCTTCGTTACTTAAACATGTTGTGCGTGATATAACTGTTAGCATGAGATGCTGTCTCATAAAGATAGAGATACTTACAGTCACAGCAGCAAGAAGTTCAGTATATAAATCCATTATTACAGTAAAATGTACAACTGCATAGCAACCAAGATAAACTGGTACACTTGGATTGAAGGGAACTTCTTTTCCAGTGATCTGCATGAAGCAAAACAGATAATAGCTTTTGACAATGACCTGCTGTCCTGGGTTTAGCAGTAGCAGTCAATTTTTCTCCTTCTTGGTAGCTGGTGCAGCTGTATTTTGACTTTCAGCCTGGGAACAGAGCTGATAACACTGATGTTTACTCTGACCAAGGACTTCGTGAGTCTCATGCTCTGCCAGGTAGGAGGGGAGGCCGGGAGGAAGCAGGGACAGGACACCTGACCCAAACTGACCAAAGAGGTATTCCATACCACAGCAC
>JBCJKH010013166.1:23489-41479 GCA_039877255.1 Loriculus beryllinus | reverse complement strand
AAAAGGCGGGAAATGGAGAGGGAAAACTACTAAAACACTGTGGCAATACTGGGGTGGTGGGCACTCTCACAGCTGTATATATGGAGGTTTTTGAGGTTAGAACAGAAGTTTCCAGGCACACTGGGGTGTGGATTAGAGAGACATGGTCAGGAACATTGCTTTTTTTTATTGCTTTTTGCAAGGATTGGGGCATAGGTCTTATTCCTACACAGGCCTGAGGTTAGTCACATACAGCCCCCAGATCTGCATGTTGAGACAGCAGCTCCAGTCTCTTTTCTGGAGAGAACAAAAGTGATATGAAGTTCTTGCTTTGCATATACGTTTGAAGCATTTGGGGTTGGACCTAGATGACCTTAACATCCTTTCCAACACTATTCTATTATTCTAAGTAGCTTGTGTACTGTATTTTGGGAATTCTTTGGATGCAAAAAAACAGAGGAAAGAAAATATTTAGACTTTAAACAAAATTCAGTTTTTCAAGAGATATCTGTTGCTTTTTCTCAGCATTTAATTATGGTGCAGTTTTACAAAAGCTTTCCATGTATCCCTTCCTGCTTTTGAAACCAGCTTTGAGTATCCTTTCTAAGGCTTCAGGGATCTCTTGGCATGGCTGTTTTGAGCTTGTCATTTGCTGCAGTGCAAAGTTATCCTCAGGTACCCCATCGTGTTTTCTTGGATTGCACTTTGTTAGTATCTCTTCTGGATTCACATTCAGAGTGAGATGAAAATTCCTTGTCCCAGTCAGCTTTTGGCAGCTGATCATCTTATTTAAAATGTTTCCATATTTTTAGAAGAGATGCCATTTTGTAGATTGTAAATTGAAGTTGCACAATAGCAGAATACCTGTTTTGGAAACGTGTATATCACCATGTAGGAAAATTAACTTTTTCCAGTTATGAACTTGAGGTTGCAATGTAAGAAGGTTTAGCTAAGAAAAAAGCATCCTGAGTTTAGACGCTGTTATAGTCACTGTGAGTCAGTTTGCAGAATTATATGCTCTGTTATTTGAGCACATTCAAACCGTCAATAGTACGGTCTAAAATGTCTTTTGTAGTTGAATTTAGATTCAAATTTTTGTAACTTCTTGGAGGTTGACAAAAACAATGGAAAAATCAATGTTCAGCTCATTGGTGAGCTGAGTTGACAAAGGAGTTTGAAATCCAATGCCATCTATTTTACTAGATCTTGCCTTAAAACAACATCAACAGACTGTGAATCTCAAAGCACTGCTTGACATATTTTTAGCTGCCACAGAACAATCCATTCTTGAATCCGTCTATCTGTATTTCCTGGGAAATACATTCACATTCAAGACAAAGGACGATGTTATACATGGAATAAAGCTATTCTGGGATGCAATAGGTCTTTCAGTCTTCACGTATAATATTTTTGAGGGTGTGATAGTATATCAAAGAGAAGATTAATTATGTAGTGATTTGTTCCTAACACCTGGAGCTCATGCTGTTGCTGCTTCTGCTGCTGACTAGATGTTGTTTTTCATAAATCACTCTGTAGGAAAAAAATTAAATCTAGTGAAATGATGGAAACAAGAAGTCATGGCTAGGAAGGAGGAAAGCAACATGTAAATATTTAACTGCCACCCAACAAGTTCAGAATCTTCAGGAATTTCCATTTTCCTTGGCTTGTTTCCTTGGCTTGTAGCTTGGAAAAGAAACCTGTCTAGGTATCTGGGGTTGAAAAATAATAATCTCAGGCTATGTTCTGGATACCTAAAAATATGTGTGTATCCTTTCCCATCCCCCTGGAAAATAACAACTAATAAATGAATTAAACCAGAAATTTCTCTAATCATGTGCTTTATGATTTCATCTTTGACTTTAATAAAGGCCTTTTATCCACTCCAGGGACCTTCATTAGTGCATGTAAACAAGCCCATTCAGTGAGATCTGGGATCAGGATATTTTCTCTCCATTGTATCCTGATCCTGCCAGCTCTCCTTTTGAGATGCACAAATATATGCGCATTTGTTTTGCACATGCATGTTCTGGAGAGTTTGGGTTTGTAGCATCTTTTTGAGCAAAGGTGGGGGATTGAAAAGGATGGGAGGAATCTTAATTCCTAAACACTGCTTCTTTCAGCCAGAATCATGAGATGTGAAGTAAGTGGCAGTATTATTTTCTTCCACGTCAGAGACCACAGAGTTTTGAGCTGGGGTGCTGTAGGCTTTTATGCTCATAATAACTGCTATTTACAAATGATTTTTACATGCTGTGCTATTTGACTTCTGAAAGTGCTGAAGAATCAAAGTTTAAGAAAGTAACAAAATAAAGCTTCTAATACTACACATTCGTTTCCCTGCTTGGCTTTTTCATCAGACATTAATTTATTTACAAGTATAGCAATGATGCCTCTAACACGTTTTTGTGTCAACACTGACTGGGTGATTAGTTGTTCTTGTTCCCAAATATCTTTCAAAGAAAGCTAGTGCAAGCTTTAGGGACTGTGATAGCTTTTCTAAGAGGTTCCTCTCTTATCTTTTCTGTAACATTTTCCACAATTAAATGTATTATTTGACTTTGAACATCACCAAAGAAGGTAAATGATGATCCTTCATTTTACCATATGCATTTTAGGTCCCTGGGAGAGTACCACCATAAATACATTAATTTCAATGTGTTAAGTGCAGTCTTTGCTTGTATGTAGCAAGAGAATGCTCACAAATGTCTTTATTAATTGAGTGGAGCACGAGAGGTTTTTTAAATTTGTTATAGTTGAGAGTGAAGAGGGAATGTTATGATTGTTACTCCCTACTGCTAGAATAAACACCTAGACTTACCAAAGCATTTGTTCCAATCAGCAGAAGATGTTTATCTGTGAAAAAGTTCTCTTCTCTTATGTATTGTCAATGAATTGTGTATCTGTACCCCGTATATAGTAAACACTGTTCTTTTCCACTGCCTGAGATGAATGCCCTGTGTTTCACCCCCAGATTCCTTTATAGGGATTATTCTGTGGTCATGTGGGAGACAAGTCAGAAAAATAGATATTAATTTGGTGCTGTTTTTTGTGGGCTAACTCCTTTACTTTCTCTCTTTACATTGTATTAAACATGTAACCTTATGTTAGCTGTGAAATATTTCATGCTGGTATAAGATAGCATCCTTCCTTCATTGCTCCAATCCATTTACTACCAATGGATGCCATTCCATGAAGTTAATTTTGTAGAAATGTTGAGATAAGGAAATCGGATTCTTTAGAGCAAGGCCAGTGTAAGATGATATGAAACACAGTTAAGCTGTATTAATATAATTGCTGTCTTCATAAATCATTCATTAGGTGTGATTAGAAAAAAACTGAAGTAGTAAAATCTAAAATATTACATTTCTATTTGCTGTCATTGCAGCTATATGTTATTTTCACTAATCATAAACTGATGGCTTTAATTTTTGATGGAAAACCCTTTCATCCTAAGCTCTAGGATGCTTTTCTTGTACTTCAAGTAGGAGATCCCCAATGATTACTTAAAATTGTCTTGAAATTTGTGTCAGCCTTCCTGCCTGCCCTCCTTACTTTTCACACGTTGCCTTCCCTGGTGTGATGTTGCTTAATGACCCCTGAGTTCTCTTTGAGGCTGAACAGTCCCAGCTCTCTTGGTCTCTTCTCATGTGACAGAAGTGCCTGGAACTATTCTTGCACAGTGACAGGACTTGACATTTCCCTTTGAACTTCTAGATTCCTGTCACCCCATTCTCCAGCCTGCTGACATCCTTCTGAAATGGTTTTCAGGATCATTTGCTGCATCACTTTCCCAGGGATTGAAGTGTGGGCTGTTTGACCTGTAGTTGCCTAAATCATAGAATTGTAGAATGATTTGGGTTGGAAGAAATCTTAAAGCTCATCAGGCTCCAACCCCTGTGCCATGGGCACTTCCCACCAGACCAGGTTGTCCAAACCTCATCCAACCTGGCCTTGAACACTGCCAGGAATGAGGCATCCATAACTTCTCTGGACAACCTCATTCTAGTGACTTAATACCTTCACAATAAAGACTCTTTTCTTAATATCTCATGTCAATAACAGCCTTCCAGTATCTAAAGGGGGTCTATAAGGATGTTGGGGGAGGGACTCTCCATTAGCGACTGTTATGACAAGACAAGGGGTAATGGGTTCAAACTTAAGCAGGGGAAGTTTAGATTGGGTATAAGGATGAAGTTCTTTGCTGTTAGAATGGTGAGGCACTGGAATGGGTTGCCCAGGGAAGTTGTGAATGTTTCACCCCTGGCAGTGTTCAAGGCTGGATTGGACAAAGCCTTGGGTGACATGGTTTAGTGTGATGTGTCCCTGCCTATGGCAGAGGAGTTGGAACTTGATGATGTTAAGGTCCTTTCCAACCCCAGCTATGATTCTATGGTAAATCTACTCTCTTTCAGTTTAAAGCTATTCCGCATTGTCCTATCATTAAATGCCCTTGTAAAAATTACATGTCTTGTAAAAAATCCTTCAGATTTTTCAGGTATAAAAGATGCTTTAATACCTACAGGCAGAGGACCTTGCTTACTGTGGAGTGAAACCACAGGCTGTTGTGTAGAGAATTCTGACATGCTATTGTTTCTCCTGGAGCTTGAATTACCTCTTTGAAAATATACCGGCTTTATAAGCAGAAGCAGTGTATCACAGTGCAGAGATGGAAGTTTTTCCTGGGGAGTCTCTCTATGATAGGAGAAAGGTCTTGAAACACCAAACTGTCATTTTTGTTAGGTTTGTTGTAAATGCTCTCAACTTTTGAATGCTATCCTTTTGCCAAGACGACCTTACAGCACTTCCTGCATACCTGAACAGTATTATTGGAAGCCTGTTGTAAAATGGTTCAGAAGGACAGCTGACTTAAAAGCATATGATGTGCTTAACCTGCAAAAAGATGACTTAGAGTACTTCAGCCATGCGTCACAGGTTTTGTTGTGAGAAGGTATACTCCACTGGATTGCTTATTAGAGTGCATGGCAGCAAATGCTATCTATTCATTGCGTAAGGGATTTTGTACACAGTTATTAGGCATCATTACTTGGGCTTTAAGTAGATGTGTAGGACATTTGGATCAGTTATCACTGTCTAAGAAATCTCTTAAAATGAAGGCAAGCAATTTGTGCTTAATGTAGTAGAAAAAGGGGGAGCCAGTAGGACGCCAGGCAGGATGAAATAGGGAGAATGTGCTTGAGGCAGTAATCCAAAAAGATGATTTTTGCATTTTGAATGATTTTCAGGGGGCAAGATTGCTTCTGTCGCAGACAGAAGGAAGCAGATTATCTCGCATCTCAGCAGCAGTAGTGAGGGAGGACCTGGATGGGCATTTTGGCTTCATGAATAGAAAGGGAAGGCAAGGCAATAAAGATGTTAAAGCAGGCAGGATTTTGAGCCAGTCCGGAGTGCATGGAGGTGGCAAAGGACCAAGCCAAAGGCTACATGCTGACATTACAGAAAGAAATGATTGAGAAGGGAGAAGGGCAGCTGCATGTTTCCGTCTGTATCAGGGTGCATCTGGATGATCTGCAGGAAGTTCCCTTGGGGAATTCAGCATTCAAATGTTTTTAACTTGACATTGTTTGTAGTATTGTGTTTATATTGTCTAAATTCTGCTGTGTGTTTGCAAACTCAAATTCGTAACTTGCTGCAGCTGTGCCCTATGGGAGTGTAGCTCACTCTCTCTGTAGATTAGAAAGCTGATCAGACTACACCTTTGATGAAGCATTGCATTTCATCCCCTGCCCCCCCTTCCCTGTAAGGGAAATGGCAAGTATGAAAATCTAATATACTAGAGTGAAGCCTAGCCTGCAAAAAAAAAAAAAAAAAAAAAAATGGGCTGCTACTTGGTAGAAGGACGAAAACGTGAACTTCTAAATGCAAACATTTTGGGTTCTGGTTAAAATACTGTGTTTTTTCAATGCCTAAAAAAAAATCCACCCAAGCCAAAACTCCTCAAAACTTTTGTAGAAATCAGATGTACTTTGTGAAAATCATTGCTTACAAAAAAGCTCATTTTTCTGTTAGAGTCAAAAGTCTTTTTCTGCCCATCCTATTTTAATCTCTATTTCCTGTTTGTTTTCACTATTTGTGGACTGGGAAGGAAGCTACTGTGTCTTATGGATTTTCCACACTACCATTTCTATTTTGCTAAGAGCAATTAGCGTTTGAAGCAGTGTAACAAAAGACCTTTTTGCAGTGGTTTTGGTGAGCTGCAAATAAGTTGAAACCAATAAAGAAAACAAAGATCAGAACAGTAATTTTTTCATAAAGTTCATGACAAGTAGGAAGCAGAATAGAAATGTGTGTATGGAAGGCTTTTCACTGTGTTGCAATTATGATAAGCCCTGGAAAACACATGGTAAAGATGCCTTTGAAGGAATATTTACACTGAAGCTGGTACTTGTCTTGGGCAGGCTGCTTACACTCATATAGCTTTAAATCTGAACATAATATATTCATTATTAGAATTCTTTGCTGAAAATTCTTTTGGCTTATTAAGAGGAAATACTTTCCAGTAATATACTCTAATCATTTTACCTGCTGGGTTACTTTTGCCCTGTACAGGCAGCTTGGATTAAGAAATTCTACTGGTTCAGCTTTATGGTTTTTTTTCCCCCCCACCCTTCCAGAACAGTGCTTTTTTGTTTGTGCTCTTAGCACTTCAGGTGAAAGATTTCAAATTCCTGCAAACCTGTCTTTCCACTTATTGAGGCTGCTTGTGAAAATATTACTTTTTACAGGAGGATTTTATAATTACAGTGCATTTGCTTTTTCTGTTCCCACTTTGTCCAAGTATTCGTTTCTTCTGTAGCAGAATGCTCTGTGACAGATGTGCTGAGGTTTTTGTGTGATAACCGGTTTTTGACCAACTTGACTATATGAGGAGCAGCTAGAACAGCATATAGCCCAGGGCTGAAATCTGTATGTAGCAGATCTGCTGTATTTTTTCCAATTTAGGGCTTAGTTAAGGCCTGTGAACTAGCAGAAAATCTGTGTGCCATCTGGATTTATTCTCTCTGCTGAGACGAGGTCTGGGAGGCTGGGAATCCTACATCACTCCTAGAGGGGGTGTTGGCTTTTTTTAAATTGCACTGTGGGACAATCCCAAGTTTTTCCCAGGATTGTGAAAATGCACAGTCTGCCTTTCCCAAATCTTCTGAGGTTGCTTTCCTTTTTTTTTTTTCTTTCTTCTCCCAAGGAAGGCCATGAAAATCACTGCATAATGGGCTTGGTTGAAACATTACTGTTAGATGTGACTTGAATAAACCCTGGAGCTAACCTCACATGAAGCCTACTTATTTACTTAAACTGAATGAACAATTAAGAAAAAGATAAGTTGATTTCACTGAGGTTTTTCTAATCAGGTGAAAATATTTCTTTATTCCTCAAATGATAATGAATAATTACAGAGAACCATTTTGAATATGTTAGTATTTTCTTCTCTCAAAATACATAATTACAAATACAAGGACAGCACATATAGAAAAGAGACAGTGCCCAAGTATGTAGTTACTGGGGGGTGGAAGGGGAAGTATTATTGAAAGCTAATATTCTCCTTTTCCTGAATGTCTTGCTTAAGGATTGCAGTAGATCCTGTAATATAGGTATAGCAATTGATTTTGTCGCAGGCAGGAGTACGCTAAATACCCTTGTTACAACCAATGCAGCTGAGGACTTCACTTCCCTAAGAAAATTATGGCAGAATTGTGTTCCTTCTCTGTTGAAAGAAGTCAGCATTTGTCATTGTGTGTGGAGATACTGTTATACTAAACATTTTCAACCATATCCGTTTTCTGCAGAAGACTGAATAGCAGAGGTGGAATATGTTGATTGAGAAAACGCACAGTGAAAGCTGCTTTGCCTCTCCTTTCTTGTCCTCTCAACCCCTCCCCAAAGCATCAAGAATTAATAAACCTTTATTAATTATTGGCTTAAAAACACAGTGTTGATACCACGCACTTATGTTTTACCGTGAGATAAATAAAGTGTGGATAGCAGTGGGTAAACTAGACTTCATTGTACTACCTTATTACCATAAATGCCTTTTGTAACATGGATTTACAGTGGATTTTTAATTGATGACCCCCTCATGATAATCTAAATAACAGAAAAGCAAATTGCATTTCTATTACTGAGGACAAAGCTGGAGAATTCCTGACTCACCCCTACTTGAATATGTTTTGCTTTGCTTTCCCTGAAATTGAGGCATGGATCACAGTTTGGAGCAGCTGTTCTGGTAGTGACAGTGATGTTTCTTCTTACTTAGATTGGAAGCAGGGATTGCAGGACTAAATTTCGTATTTGAAAATTCAACAAAACCAGTTTTGGAAATAACCTTATGGAAGTATTTTGTGCAGTCAAGATATTGACACTAGATTTTTGATACTGTTATTTATAATTTATGATGATGAAGTTTAAACATGTTGACTGTTAGAACATTCAAGACATGGTAATTGATTCTGGTGTTGAATTTCAACATTAGAGGTCTGGAAGAGAACTGTTCGAGTGTCTGCTTCCAGAGTGCTAATTCTCGTGTGGTATGATAATCTCACACTGATGTGTGAAGTGTCATGCTGATGGGTGAAGGTTTTTCAGTATTCTGAAGGCTTGTGTTTGGGTTTTAATATATATTTTGAGAGGTTCCTCTGTCTTTTCAGATGTCTGACACTGTTTTTAGTGGGCAGTACTGCTGGTGTCCTTTGCAGCAGAAAAGCTTTGTACATTGCTGTCACGAATGGATTTCACTGAGCATGGTGGCAAGCAACAAGTTATGATCTGCTAATATGCTCAGGCAGAAGGCTCTTCCTTACACAGAATGCTAATTGTCAGAATGAAAGACAATGTTTTTTCTTTCCGATTTCCTAACATTAAGTGGAATCTTCTGTGATCCTGACTATGGAATTACACCCAAAGGAGGGATGTCCCAATTTGTCATTGAGGTAGCTTTGACACTGTCGGCTGATGCAGCAATGGTGAAGGAAAAGTGAGCATGCTGTAGCATTAAAGCTCGCTGGGTAAGTTTTAAGTGCTGAATTTTTGGGATCCACCATTTTTTTTACTTGGAAAGTTTTGCAACACTGTAGCCTTACATCAGCTTTCTTCTTCACTAAGCCCTGAGGTGGAAGAGTTGTTCCTTTGCCAAAACCTTGGATTTTTTTTCTGGGAGGCTCTTACCTAAAACTGTGTTTGGTGGTTATTTTTTCTTTCTTTTTTCTCCTCCTCCTTCTCCTCTCCCTCCCCCCTTGCTGCAGGCCAAGGAGGGGCATTGATGATTTCAAGTAGGTAATTATTCAGTATTCAAAGCTATTAATTTGGGGTTGATGAGGTGTTAATAAAGGTAAACATTGATATCATCTGATGATAAGCTATCAATATGGTAAAAAAGAATATAGATCAGCCAAGCTTCCTCTGGCTTCTATGCTTAGGACTTAAATTTTTGTCTGTTTTAAAAGCTTATGTTTTTGCTCTGAATTTTATTGACTTGCAAGTTTATGCTTCTATGCCTATGAGTTAATTTCTCTTCCTTAACATTCTTCAGGTACTTAAAGATGGAATGAGTCAGTGTTTTGCAGGTGAAGGTTTAGACAAGTTATAGATCAAATAATAATAAAGGCTCTGTCTAGATTTTTATCTCAATGCAGCAGAAGCAGATGGCTGAGAGACAAAGATAAATCTGGGTGGTCTTGATGTCAGAGACTGCCATGAGGATGGATATTCCCAGCTGTGGGACAGGGAGAGGAAAAAGATCCTGAAATTCTGAATGAAGTGTACTTGCCCTCAGTTTTGCTGTGCAAGAAACCTAACTTATTTGAAAACTAATCCCGCTACCTATTTTGGCATTGCTTATCTTAAAAGCAGCAGCAGTGATGCAGTCAGGCATGCCTCACTTACTGTGGGGGTAGAAAAACTGTGATGCAAGATTAAAGACCTGCTGGAAGTTGAGCCACATCTCCCCCCCTCTGCCGTATATTTTTTTGGGGGGGTGGGGAGGGTTAGTGGTTTTTTTGGTTTTTTTTAGGGGATCGGGTCTTTAATAAATGAGATTTGGGGTATTTCACTTATATGGATAAGTTTACAGAAAAGTGCGTTACTAGGGCTGTAACTGAAGTGATTTCATAGTTTATTTTTAGGCACTTTGGATTGAAGCTTGCTAATTGAGGGCGGGGGGGTGAGAAGGGAGGGTTTGCTTGGAGTTGGGTTAAGCCGAGGTTATCTGTATTTGCCTCAAGCCTCCAAGTGTTGGCAGGAGAATTGACTAAACTTTGTGAACTTGCATAGGCCTGGCCTTTAGCATGCTCACATACGCACACATACATGTGCCCTCGAACGCTTTCTCAGCTTTTCACTCCAGCCAACTTTAACAAGCATACTGCAATCCTTTCCAGCCCACACTGGGAGGATATTAAATACTTTTTAGCCTAAAACTCCTGCTCCTCCTTCTCTTTAACTTTCCTATCCACCCTGCGCACGCTCCCACTGCTGGGAAGGATGGGTGCTGTTTTCTCTTATCTCCTTGGCTATGAGGGTAGTTTCACAACTGTTCTGTGTTTCAGTTTTTCACCTACCACAGACTTAATGTATTAAAGTGGGCCAAATCTGGCACTCCTTATCCCAGACAAAGGTTTTATTGAAGTTTTTGGGAACTGTGCCTGAGACTTAGTGAGATTGCAAGCAGCGGTATTTAAAAGAGGCTTCCACAGTCATTTGATTGAAGTAACTTCTTTTTTTCAGTGGAGGTGGTTTAATCAAGAGAGTGCTTTCAAGTCTAAAATGATCCCCTATGAAGTTACCTGGGAAGAGGTTTGAAATATCTCACTTAATGTTTTCACATCTGGGTGCATCAGTTCCCAGCCATTTCACTCTTTGTCTTCTGTTTGAAGGAAAATCCTAACAGGGATGTCATTTGTTTCACCTTCCACCTCTAAGGTTAGGTTGGACAGAGTTGGAAAGTGTAGTTACAAGATGAACCAATATCCTTTTGAAAGGAGAAGTTATGAGAGCTTGTTACTGGGTACAACTGATTTTTTGCAAGCAATGTGATCAAAGAAACATCCTGGCTGATATTCTGACCTTATAGCACTAATAAAAGACTAAAGGATGGGAGGAGGAAATTTAAACCTCTCTTGCATGCACACACGTACTTGTACATTTTCTCACTGTGTGATTGAAGAAACATCAGCAGGGTAAAAATTACTTTTTTGAGGAGGGAAGGAGGGCAGGGGAGGAAGAGTTTATACAGTTGCTGATCAACTGGAGGCAAAATAATATCAAGGTGAATTGCCAATAAAGAGAGAATTGGTCTCTGAATATAGCACTGATAACTCCAAGTGGATTTGGGCAGAAAATATTCTGCTGACTATAGAGCATCAAGCTGGCTAGAAAACACATAGCTGGGAGTCAATGTATTATCTACAATATTATTTTATATTTGTGGTAAGAAGTAATAGATGTATTTCTTTTAAGATTTCGAAGGAAGAAAATGAAAGAGGAAAATGTTCAACGTTGTCAAAACCCACCAACAGGTCAGCTCCTGAATACAGTGTGCAGTGTGTCCTGCACAGGGGTGGTAACCAAGGGAAGTTTAGAGAATTGAGGTATAGCAGATATACTGATTTCCCATTTAACAGTTAAAAGAAGATATTAAAATAAAGCCTTCTCTGACACAAAGAAAATGGGAAATGGTGCCTCTGCTGACAAGACATTCATTTCTGTCTGAAGCACTGTTTGTTATAAGGTTACAGGAAAGGCCATGATAGTGGCATGTTCTTTCACCCTCTGCTTTTTCACTGACGCCGAGGTCCCGGCTCTCTTTGTAAGAGCCTTGCCCTTGGGTCAGAGCTGCAGATCTGGACCTCCTGTTCTGTTACAGCTTATGGATTGAAGGAGGGGATTTGCCATCTAGGATGGGAGCTCCTTTTCTTTTCAAACTCAAAAGCAATCTAAAAATCTGGTGTATTACTTGTAGCTGAAGTGGAGCTGGAGAGCAAAGCACTTCTAGCTGGACTGTGGTAAGGCTATGAACTCATCTAGTATTAAATGAAAGGATTTTGTGGTGGAAGGAGTTGGAGGCAGAAGCTGAGGAGTCAGCCCAGTAAAGAGGCCACAATATTTCAGCTGTGGCAGGTTGGTGTAATGGCTTCTGTAATTTACTGGTGCTGTATGCGTGTGTCTTTTCCACTGAGCTTAAAAAAGGTTTGCCTCTAACTACTGGGTCTCCCAGAAGAAACCGCTTTGGTACTTGTTGTTTTTTCCTGTGGAAACCTTGGTGAGCCTCTTTGTCATGTTTGCTGACTCCACCAGTCCTTTTGGCATTGCTGCCTTGTCTTTGACTACTCGGTGACTTGCTCCTGGTAGTGCGTGTCCTCACAACTTGTGCAATGAACGTATGGCTAGAATAGCATTCTTGGGCACTGACACGTGTGTTTAACTGAAGTTCATGAAGGTCCATTAAATGAAGTTACCAGAACCGTACTATAAAAATGTACTTTTTCCTTTCTTTTCACATAGAGACACATTTTAATTATTGAGTCATGTCCGGACATGTTTTTTGCTTGTTTTCTTTTTATTAATGTGTCTTTCCATAGTTCGTACATGCAAGAAGGAGCTGGGACAAGTGCCTAATAGCACAATAAGGAAAAATAAACATCTTGTGTTAAGATGGACCATATTTTTTTTTAAACAATCATATCTATGTCTTTTGAAGTTTAATCTGTGCCAAGATTTCTGTTTGTGGTTTCCTCGTGTACTTGCATTGTGCCATTTTTGTTTCAGTTGGCTTACTTTTTTCCTACCTGAAAACAAAGCCTCTGTTTTGATTTGTCTTTTGCACGTTTTCAGTGATGGAAATGGACCTGAATGTGTTGGACTAGTGGTTGAATTTATGTTGTTCAGTTATTTATTTTTTTTTTATGACGTAGATTTTTACTGTGTAATTCTACAACAATTAACATTCCTCCAGGCTGAGAATAACTCTAATGAAAGCCCGTCTGCGAGCTGACAGCAACAGAAGTGGTCTGGGAGTAGAAAGCTTAAACAGTGAGGTTAACAGGTCAAATGAGAAGAAGCAGTCAGTTGAAAGAAGTGAATAATACAGGGGATTAGAAGAAGGGATGAAGCTTAATGGTCAGGCTTTGCAGTGAGGTTGTTACTTATGTGTAGGTAAATTCTCTTTGACATCAGTATTCAGAAGTTTGGTCTCCAAAGCTCAAAATGTTATTTTGTAGAAATATAAAGTCTGATTTCTTGCATATTATATTTCCCATGTACCTGTGTCTTGGTGAGATTCTACCATTCTACACAGAGGTAGTTCTTTCCAGATTTTCGTTCGCTGAGAAGAATATACTTTCAGTTGATAAAGATGGGTAGTGCTTTACAATCTGTCTGTTGTTCTTTTGCAGGTGCACAAAAGCTTGGTTTTGGTAGTAAGACACCGTAAAGCTTATCAGCTTGTTTTTCCTTTGCCACATACAAGCAGAGTCCATGATCAGGTAGAGGAAATGTCATGTTGACCTGTGGCTGTCTCTAAAGTATTTTTGAATCTTGACTACATGAGTTAGTTGTCTCTATCTACTGAGGCATATTTCTAGTCTGTGATGGAACTAATTTTTCCATCAGGCATTAGTACAAATGAATACTATGGAAGATCCCTACAACTCTGACTAAGAATTGTTCTGTCTGTGGCTTGGAAAAAGAGCAGTAAGCTAAATGTTTCTGGTATGCTTTATGGCTGAAATGCATTAGCAGTGGATTCTAGGAAATAGCCAAGTTGAATTATATATTACACAATTCCTTTTATTCTTTTTAGCTGGCTTCCCCATATTTAAATGTAACAGGTCAAAGTGTGACAGTATAAATGTGAAATGTGTGTGACACAAGAATTAGAACTGAAAGGCACAGGCTGGATGGGATTCTTTGGTTTTTCCACTGAAAGGAGCTCTGTCAAGACCAGTGTTCAGGGTTGTCGCTAGAGATCACCTTCAGTGGGATGTAATGTTTTTTCTTTTCCCCAGTGACCAGAAGCAAGAATTGGTTACTTCTATAAAATTCATTGAACCTTCCTGTTTTGTGATGCTATGCTAACGGTTTTCCATTTTGTATAGAAACATCTTTCTTTGTCTTGCTATGTGCAATGATGATGAGTAATGAGGAAATGGCTTCATAGGTGATAAAGGACACCATGAAAGTCCTGCTGTGAGTTAACTGTAAGTTAAACTGTGTTCAAACCATCAGCTTTGGGCACAAGCTCTCCTGCTGTGTTTCATCCTTCCTTCCTCCATTCTCTGCTTTCTGATAGCTTTGCAGCCTGGTCTTTGCCAAGAAAGCATAAAGCATTGGAAGGAAAAAATGGGAGTTAATTATGTTTAATGGTGGGTCAGGAAGGGGGGAAGGGAGATAAGGTTTTAATATAAAGGGCCAGTGTTGATTCCAAATATACATGTGCTTTTAAATAAGTTTCGTTAAAATGGTTTCAAAAACGACCCCTTCATCAATATTGGTCATCTTGGCAAAGTACCATGATGTTTTGTTTTGAAATGTGAACTCTGGAGGAGCTAACACCGGGACTACTAAAAAACCCCAACTTTCTTTCACCTTCCTTATATCTCTCTTCTCCTTTTGCCCCCTAAACAACTGACCTATAAGCAAAGACCTCAACTATCTGTTCTGGCCTTGGTGATTGGTAATGGCTTTCCCTTCTGTGGTAGATAAGCTCTGCCTACACTGTCCTCTGAGGTGGGACGTCTCTTGTGGATCTTTGTCCCTCCTGGTGCTCTGGAGTGGTGGCAGTTCCATGTGGATCCTAATGGGGTGCTAATCTTTTCCCTTGGCCTTTCGGCAAGTCTGATATGCTCCTGTCTGGCCTTCATGCACTTTTGGGACCATGGTGCAGGGTGCCTGCATGGACTTAGAAGCACTACCAAACCACAGATGCATGTATATAGTGGTGTGGCAGGGTTTCCAAGGAAAGGTTTATGGAGAATTTAGGGCTCGTCTTTCCAGTACCTTCTTTCTTTGGAGCTAGCTAGGCCATCTCAGACAAAATTGCTGCTTTTATGCAGTGTAAGGTAGAAATATCAGCTCAGGTCCCCAAAATGGTACTGTACCTCACGAGGCAGTGCAGTGTTGATGTGGTTGTGAGCCAAGTCACATACTGCTCACTCCAAAATCAAGTCACGGTTGATACTGACTTCTGAGCTGCCCAATGCAGAGCCACAAACACACTGCTCCTCCACCTCTCAGTTTATGGGCATTGGTTTTGTTGCATCCCCAAACAGATGCCTGCTGCTGCCCATGCCACCTTTGCTGAAACAAGCTGCTTGGAACACAGTTCGTGTTTGCAATACTCACTGTATCTCACAAACTAGAGGTGTCAGTCCCTAACTGCACTTGGTTGCATTCTCTCTGGACCATACAGTAGTCTGATTTGGGGAGATGCCTGCTGTAGAGCCAAGAGTTGATGCAGGAGCTCGGGTCCTTCCTTGGCTTGCCGGAGAAGCTGGTGGGAACTAGAGCATTAGGGTCTATGTTTCCTCACCAGCTATTTGAATCTGTTATGTTTTCATGAAGCATTTTTGTTCAGCTGACAAGGATTTCTGGTTTGTCTTTTTTTTTTTTTTTGGATGAATAAGATTCTTGTCAGAAAATACCAGTGAGCTGGGAAAGGAGTTAAATAGAAATATATTTTTGTAATAAAACCAGAGAAAATTTCCAAGCATGATCTGAATGCAAGTCTTGATTTGTTTTGCTATGGGTCAGAAGAGTGTAAACGGCTCCTTTCATCTGTGTAGCACTGGATTCTGAGACAGAAATGCTTGGTATTTAAAATTTGATATTTTATTTAAAATATTTCTCTGCTGAGAAGTAATAAAGATCCAAATAGTGTCCGTTTTTGAATAATATAGTGGTTATTCCAGTCTCAGAAGTTACAAGGCTCTTGGCAGTTAAAGGCTGCAAACTTTTATCTGTGGAAACTTTTACTCTAGCTATGTAACTTACAGCAGAAGGTGAGATTCATGATGGTACAGGCTAAATAGAATTTAATATATTAAGTAATGTAAGAGGTATTTGTTTCAGTTAGCGAAACAATTTTAGAGAACTTTTTCAATTATTATGGTTTTCCTTGGGAAGAATAAGAAATTTACTTAGTTATAAGTCTACAGAGCACAAGCTTGGACTCAGTATCCTAAGACTTTACTGAATGTTTTATATCAAAGATTATACATAAATGATCTACTAAAAACATTGGATGAGAAATTTTGAGTAGTGCAAGGCAATCTCTTTAAAAAAGTGTCAGAATGTGGAATGTATGTTGTTAAATTCTACCCCATATAATAGATTGGCTATGGTAAAAGGTTATATTCAAAACTCATTTACTTTTCTGAAGCTGATGATATCTTCCCGAGTTCAATATTTTAAATATTTTCACACTTCATATTTTAAAAGAATGATAATTGAAGATAAGCCAGATTTATTCTTCTTCCCTAAATGAGTGTAATTAAATTAATCATTCTGGCTTTCTTCTGAGTAGTTAGTTCTTTCTTTGAGGGCTATGTGTAAAAATAATCATAATACAAATATATATGTCTTGAAGTTTTTCCTTGCATTAAACATATGGGCTTATTTGTTGCCAGAATTAATTACACCTACAAGGAAAGTATGTAGCTAAAAGGAAGCGGTAGAAGCAAGGGAAGCCATTTCTTTATTTTGAGATCTGACCACTTGAAACCACCCACAATGTTTGGAAACCTGGCAGCTGATGTGCTCTAGTTTTTTTCCTATGGTCGTTATATTTCTTGGTACACATAATTAATATTTTTTTAAACGAAAATACAATAGATTATTCTCATAATTAATTTTAGTTGAGTTTTCTTTCAGTGTTAAAAATGAATCTAAAACATATTATGTATATTATAAACAAGGCTCCTTCTCTGAGCACTTTGGAGCAAAATGTTCTAGTAGCCTATGCTCAGAGCCATGGTTCAGCTACAGTTGGATGGAATAAGGCAGATTCAAGTAGCACCAGTTTTGATGCCAGTTTTACACTTGGTGATCACTGTAAGGCTCGAAGAGTGTGGGCATTCAGGGATGTGTGGTGCTACCATTGGCAAAGATGAAACAATATTTCCTTTATCACGTTCCTTGTTCATTGACAGACATTATTCAGATTATACCTAGAATATCTTAAAAAATATTTAAAAACTGGGCAAAAAACAAAAGAGAAGTTTAGTTGGAAATTTGTGGAGGCTGTGCAACTCTTCCCCAGAGAGATGTTAGCTTTTAGTTTGAAAGGGACAAACTTTCAAGTTCTACTGCTAGATTTCTATTCTGATAGATTTAGTGGCTTGCACTTGGTGAACTTTCTTGCGAAGTTGCATTTAAAATATTTTTCAGTCTTTTTGCAATTTAAACAAAAAAATTCAGATGGCAGGCTTGCTTTACAGTTAATGACTAGCTTTACAGTTAATTTTCAGGGAATGTGTGCGTTCTCATTATATAAAATGAAATTTTCGTATTAAAAAGAAAATCAGCAAAAAGATAATAAATCACCTTTCTCCATTTTGAGTTGGTTCTGATGCAAAGTTAATTAATGAAAAGGTTTTGTCTTAAGAGGTCAGATTGGCTGTAAGTCAGGGCTATGAGCAGCAATCAAGGGGTAAATAAGTTCTGTGCTTACGTATTCATTACAAGCCAACTTTAAAAATACTGAGCTGCTAAGAATTAGTTTCTTCAATCTGCTGGGCATGGATGCCTTTCTCTCAGCCTTAAGCTTCCTGTGAAGCTGCCTCCTGCAGCAGTGGAGTGGGGTAAGTGGGACTAGACACGAGGTCCAGAGGCCCCTGTTTGGGGTGGGGGTAAAGCCCGAGTAGAGGATCGTCTCAGTGCTGGGTTTCACATACAGATGTTTGCAAGATGGGCCACTGAGTACCTGCCCCAGCTCCTTTAGCAGCTGTGGCCTGTGTGCTTTGGGCTAGGTTAGGGTACAGCATGTGTGTAGGAATGTGCTTCTGAAA
>JBCJKH010013166.1:4282-19526 GCA_039877255.1 Loriculus beryllinus | reverse complement strand
ATGGGGTTCAGCCAAAATTCCTCCCGAGAGAGGAATGGAAATCCATTCCTTTTCTTCCCAATTTCTTTCTTTCTTTCTTTCTTTCTTTTTTTTTTTTTTTTTTTTTTTTCGGTTTTAGTGGCTTAAATTAAGAAGCATGAGGCTGTGTGTTTTGAAGATAAGACTTCCCAGTTATGAAGTTCAGTGTTCTTTTTTTCTCCATTATTAATTTAATGTGCAGTACATTCCTCAGCAAGGTAATTAAATGCAGCAGTTTGTTTGGATACATACAATCAGATAAGTTTGTAATAGGAAGAGATTTGTGTTTGTAGATGCTGTATCAGCTTCAGGTGTAAACTGAACCACCAGAAGACTGTGAAAACGAAGCTCTAAGCCTCGTGTGGTTATTCTGGACACATTTCCAGCGTGTGTGGAGAACATTACACTGTACATACATCATGATTATACAAAAACCGATTGCAAGTTCCTAAGCCAGCTATTTGCATGAAACTCCAGCTGATAGGTTGTCAGACTAGTGACATCAGTTGTAACCCTCACAGCATTGTGTGTGCATGTGTAGCATGGGATCATTCTGATATACCGCAGTAGTATCTTTTGGGGATGTTTCTTCATATGTGCTACAGAACTTCCCCATGTGAGCTGGTGACTACTGACTGCCTTGGCTGTGAAGTCTTAACTGAAACTAGGTGCTAATCACCCTTCTTTCCTCCCACTTTATTTTTACATGAAGGTTCATGTCTTTTATTTTAATTCTTAAGGATTTAATTTGGACAAGGATCTTGCTGTCTGGGTGGTTAAGACTTGAAATTTTCCCAACTTCAATCAACTCCAGTGTGTTTTATTCATAGTGCCAAAAAAAGTGAAGATGCACTTAATATTCTCACATATAACAAAAGGTTACTGCTGACAAAATGTCCTTTCTTTTATCCTCCTTGGGATTTTCAGAATGTTCTGCAGAAGTGAGCTTTTATTTGACTTTTGTAGTGCTGAAGAGTCTCTAATAATGTTCATGGGTTAAATCTCTTAATGCCACAAATCTGTTAGGCCTCAGTGTCTTTAGTTCACACTGCATGGTTCAGTGTTACAGATGTGTATTATAAAACTTTGTGATTTCAGACTGGAATGTCTGCGTATGTTGATTTTCTGTCAGGGCTATACAGGTGGATGCTACACATGCATGCGTATGCACATGTGCACGCAAATGCACACGTGTAAACTGCTGCATAAAAATTAATTATGAATATAAGGATACGAAATAAATGGCATGAGAACATATTTTCACAACAGTTGCTTGAGTGATGTGCAAATATGGAGTTTTCTTGTAGTTATCTTAGCTACTGTGTTAGATCTTTTATTGCTATTAACAAGGCTTAAGACTTGGTCTTACATTTTGGCTGTTAAATTGCAGTTGCCATCCTGCTGTAGTTTCCAAGATGGGGACTTACTGTGTGTGCCTCAGGTAGTTACAGAAGGTGTGATGTGAGGGGTGTGCTGGAAGGTTGCCCACAGGGTTCTGCAGTATTACAGGGACATCACCCACAGCCACTGCCCAGCACCTTTGTCCTGCTTTTGGAGCTGATTTGGTAAAATAAATAAATAAATAAAAGCCACTGAAAACTAGAGGCTGAAAAGAACAAGAAAATATATTTCTGAGGGTGGATTTGTCTTCTGTTGACACAATTTGGCTTCCTTTTTGTAGTGTGAAAGTTCAGTAACTTTATTTCTCAAGGCTGTGTTTTAAAAGTGCATTCCAGTTGTGTTTCTGCTCAAGCAAGTTTTCAGTAAGGAAGCAGTCTTAGAGAAATTTTGGATTTCTTCCAGTAACTGAAGAGCTTATGATGCCTAACTGGGATTTATTGTAATTGAACAGGAAAAATCCTGAAATACAGGACTGTGTAGTTGTATAAAACCATTGTTTCCTGTCGTTTTACAGTTGCTTGACCTTGAATTAGAGCAAAGTCTTTGAGTGTCTGCAAGACACAATGCAGTATGAACTAATTGTTTTAAACACCTATTATAGCTTTGGGTTGCATTACATAAAGTTACTAAATTTTCGTGTCCTGTTTTGTGTATTTCAGGCTTGAGTCACAGAGCAACGTGAGGATTTGCACTTTTGAAGTAGGAATGTGAGTGGGATTGAAGGATTTATATGGAGGATTCTGTTCCTTCCTGCTCCAGGAAAGGCAGGTGAGTGAATTGTGAGATAATCTGTAATTAGCTGAGTCCTTACTTCTGAAGGTCTTTAGTCAAAACAGGAAGATACAATTCAGATAGCTGTATGTAAAGATAAAAGAATACACTTCTTAATTACAAACATCAGTCTTCAGAATTTTCCATTCGTGTTCAGTAATAAGAAGGTTTCCATAAAATGTGGTGTGAGTTTTCTATAAGTTCCCTTACCCTCCCATCTCTTTTTGATGTAGAACTTTTTATATTTGGAAGCTTTTTGCCTAATGCCAAAGAAGTCAGAACTGACAAAATTGACAGCCTTTTTTGAAGCAGTTCTGAAGGAGGCTGCAACCAGAGAAAAGCTCAAGGTGGAGCTTTATTAGATTCCTGTATGTAGTTAGTGAAAGAGACAGGTCAGCATCAGTACCAGAGATGTCTATATTGCGTCTGGGCTACTTGTGAAATGTTTGAGTGGACGTGATGTATGAATTAATTCTAGTGGCTGCAAACCCAGGTTTGGTATCTTCCTGTTGCCCTCCCTCACTACTTCCTTGCCCTCAGATGAGAAGAGAAAAACTATTCTCTACTGCATTTAGACCCTAGATGGGAGTTCACTTCAGAATGGCTTTGGCTCTGACTGTAGACAAGTGAGGCTATCATTAGAAAAAGGCGCACATTATTGTTTCTTTGATTGATTTTGATGGAAATGAAATCTTTACGTTCTTATCTCTTCCAACTTTGGGAGTACCCAGCATATACCACCTTTAGGTACACAAGGTGTTGGAACACTTTTGGTAAGGGGTTCTCACTTCCGCAGCTCTACAGACCCACCAGGAATGTGTATGTGGTCCTGTGTAGTTATCAATGCTGAGCAGTGTATAACAGGATGAGCTTTTGATTTCAGGTATTTCTAACCAGACAGCTTTTGCACCAAGCTGTGACACAGCAAGAAATAGTTAAAAACTAATAAAAATGAGCTCTAACACTGGCAGAGTAGCAGCACTGTCTTTGTATTGAGTTAACCTTTCTTGTAGGTTAGATTAATTTTGTCTATTTAAGCTGTGTGCAGTGCCATAAATGGAGGCTGCACCATCCAGGGCAGCTTGGGATGACCTCCTCAGTTTTCCCTTTATGCACATTTCGGCAGCTAATGCCATAAAAAAAAAAAAAAATAAATGGATGTGGACAAGACTCTATCAGCTTCAGAGGGCCAGAACTGAGATGTTGCCATTCTGCCTACAACCCTGAAGCCCAAGAGCAATGTCTTGGATGGTGTAGGAATAAAAGACAGCATAATGGTGTCGAGGTGTCAGGAACTAAGTCTGAGGTTTTGACTGAAGCAGAAACTGGAGGAGGTCCAAGTGTGTGCTGGAAGGGAATGAGAGGTATATGGTAAGGTGAAGTAGGCTGCAGTGAGGTAGCGGAGTGCCCCAGCACTTAGAAGGGGAGAAGGACAGGTGGCAGAGCAAAGTGGGTGTCAGTGGTGTGTCAAAGTATCTGGAGCTCAGTGGATGAAGGAGGGAAGCAAATGGCAGTAGTAATTTGTTTGGCTTGTCCAGAACAAAGAGCAGGATAAAAAGGCGCAATAGGGTGTGAAGTGGGTGGGAATGGGGTTTTTTTGAACCAAAGTATTTTTTTTTCCTCCAGAGATGTTTCTTGGTGGGCTGTACTTGAAAGCAGGTACGAAAGAGTCTCTTCTGCAGTTGGTGAGAGAGAAAAGGTGAAGACAAAATTGGGGAACCAGTAAAAAGACCTTTCTTAATAATAGGATAAGAACAAAGGGTTGAAAACTGTGCAGGCAATAATGAGAAAACAAGTATTTTGAAGGGGAGTTTTGAAAGGTGATTGGAAAGTGGGGATCTGCATCAGGAAAGATGGAGTGGTAAGATTTGATTTCCAGGCTTCTAATATTTGTTCACTGGCATCATGGGAATGGCAGCTCGTGTTGGAGGGAGGGAAAAAAATCAACTTTCCTCAGAAAGGACAGGAAAAGGCTCAGTAGATTTGCTTGCATAGACAAAGAATGCTTTAATGTAAGTGTGAGAAAGCAATAGAAACACTTTGATTGTACTTTCTGTATTTTCTGTGTTTTGAAGAGAGGGCTATCTATGTTCACACAACTTAATAACCATGAGCTTACAAGCACACATCTGTCTCGTGGTGCTTTCTAAAAATGCACTCTATGTTATCCTATCTTTCATATACTGGCTTGCTTTGAGAAAATGATGTCTTGAAACTTTATTTTGAAGTCAGTCATGAGGAAGTCTAGCTATATGCTTGTCTGCATATTCACTGCTGAAGGTAAGACTAAAATGGCTATGAATACTTTAAAGATTTGAGGTTTGCACAGATAGCGTTTGTCCTGTAGTTGGTAGATGGGCTGTCACTCAGTGAGATGTGGCTCCTGGCTAAAACAAGATCGTGTCTGAAGCTGCTTTAATAGATCACAAATCGACATAGTGTCTCAAAACAGTGATCAGCTTGGCAAAGTATAGAGTACTCTGCTTGTGGTTGTATTCAGTTTTACCTTGTGCATGCTTTTCCTTTGGCTACAATTGTGCGTATGAAGTGCTTGTTGTTTTATCAGGATGAATCTGGAGGTACCAAACATAGGCCAGAAAAGTACTTGTTACCTTGATCTATCTTCATACAGTCTCTGTGTGGTATCGTATGGGGCTGAGTGTCTCCTAATTTAGCAATTGCTTAAATATGTTGATAAAGGTTGCTTTCAGCAGGGCACTGTGTTCTCCTGGACATCTTGGTGTTGTCTTCAGCCTTGGTCTAGGTCAGTCTGAGGGCTTTGTGAACTTGTAGTGGTATGAGGGAGGTGCTGAAGACTGTACTGTAGCATGGGCAGACCTGGGATTTCCAGTGCTATGACACAGTGGAGGGTAGAGCTTGTGCAGGTGCAGTGATCCTGACCTTTCAGGGAGCATTGTACTTGCCTTGTATGTGCTTGCCTGATTGCTGTTCCCTGTGTATGGCAGAACTGGTGCCCATGAGGCTGCTGCCAAAGCAATGTATTTATACTGTTTAGACTTTGTGTTTACAGCTTTCCAACACTGAAAGCAAGTATTCAAAACCTTTTTTTATGCCTAGGAGTGTTTCCATTCTAGCTGTCCTAGCTAAGAAACTTGTCCTCCATACGGCCATGTTGCTCTGTGCCTGTTTCTAACCCTGCACATCGATTAATTTTATTTTATTTTTTTTTCTTTCCCCCAAACCATTCAAAATATAGGTATAACAAGCATTCCTTTGTATCTATAAAGATGCTGACCTAGCATCAAATGGAAGAGTATGATGAAGTGATAAATGTTTCAAGCCCCTGGCCTTTTATCTCTGGTCTTTTTTTTCCCTTAATGCTTCTCAAAGTTAAGTGATTGAAAAGCTTTCCAGATCTGATAACTGTAAAGATTTCAAGTGAAACTTTTGGCTTCTATCCTGGCATGAGATCATACAAAGTGATATTAGCTGAATTTGTACCAGAATTTGAAAAGAAAATGAAAACACATTAAGTTTCTCTCAGCTATTTTTCACCACTGCTGGGCAAATGCTTTCTCATTGGTTAATGTCTGTGCACCGTTTTAAAGGTTTCCAAAAACATGTGTGTATATATAAATTTTCTCCACTAATAATGTATTTAATTTATACTCTTTTGATCTTTTATTCTTGCTAGCAGGACTCTTTGGATTTTTTGTTTTAAAGTTTTAAAATCTAATGTTGCTGAGAAAACTCATTATATGAGAGAGCATGTACTGAAGCTCTGTTTCTATTCCAGAATTATCTTAAACCAGAATAGAGCTGGGGTACCTCATTTTTAACCTGTCTTTTTGGCTGGTTGCTGTGATAGGCCTTGGTGAAAGCAATGATCTTGTACACATGTGTGTACCTATGAATGGTAATGATGTGTCAACTGCATGGGTTTTGTGAGTTTCCTGTACAGAAGCAAAATAAGATAAATAATGTCTTAAGTCGGGCCTTTACGTTACCAAACAGGGATGAACTTCAAGGTTGCAAAACCAAGCAATCAGAGCCTAGAAAATTCTACAATTAAAGCTACCCATTCATTCTCTTGGTAAATATTCATTTTGATTGCCTTTAATTAGAGGATTTCATACTTCCCCCTCTCCCCCCACAAGGCCTGCATATCGTTCAGTGCACAGCATGGCTAATACTTAATGAGTGGGTAGGTTGTTGATGTTTTGTTTCTCACCCTTTCTTGTATGGCCTTATTTACTGTGTGGTTGGCAGATGGTGTGCTGAATACAGAACTAATCATTCCCTCATGGAGTTTTTAATGGTGTTAACACCATCAAGAGTTACTTTACTGCGTGTTTTTCAGGGAATCTTAATCAGGAGTACTAAATAAGACATATACGTTTATATATATATTTAACCAAACTGAGCTTTGACTGTTAATTTTCTGGAGGGTAGATGGTCAAAGCACAGTCGCATTGATGGAAATCTTTATTGGAGGAACTAAAAGGTGGTACCGACTCTGTCTCCCAGTACTCCTTCTGTAGCAGCAGAAAACAGTGGGTCAGAGCTCATGCTGGGGCATGAGATATCTCCAAAACTGAAGGAATTTGGTTGAGATGTTATAAACAGCTATAGCTTCCCTCCACCTCACCGATGTTTGTATTGTTGATAGTATGCAGGAACATAGACTTGCCATACTGACTGTCATCTTCTGTAACCAAAGGTAACCATGCAGTAGATATTTTGTCCAGCAAGCTTAGAGTACCCATTCAGCAACCCGCTCTCCAGCATTCAGTGTATATTTTAGACCTAATAGAAACAAGCAAAGCTTCAAAACCTACAATAAGCTACAGGAAGAGAACACCCTTCATCTGGTTTCTGTCTTTGAGACTGTAAGCTCTTCAGGCTGGAGGCTCTGCCTTTCCATATGTCGATAAAACATTTCAAGCAGTACATTAGTATAAACACCAGTGGATGAGGTCATCATATATCAAACAACATAATTAAATCAGTGCTTTATTCACTGTCTGTGTGTCATTATGGCTGCCTCCTAGGTCACACTGCAGTCTTGAAGATCATGTAAGAACTTGAATGTTGTAACAGCCCTCACAGAAACATTTGCTTTGAAGTTGGTGCTATTTATTTAGAAACCAATCTTCAGAAAAATGTACTTTTGTAAAATGTGGTTCTATTTTGAAAAGCCATGTAAAAGGGAAGTGCTTATTATTGATTTTTGTCATAAATTGTCATGCATGACTGTCAGCCCTCTGCTTCTGATCACATGATTATGATGAGATTTCTTGGTTGATTAGAGATCTGAAAGCAATTGAGTGGGTTATTGGAAAAGACCCTGTTTCTCAGAGAGGAATGCAAGCTTGAAGTGACACCTGTTAAGTAACCAGACATTGGACATTTGTATGAAGGTCTGTAGGTTTTAGAATTTAAGTGATGCTTATTTTGCTTGCTACTTTAAAGTGCATTCACTTTAAAACAATATAGGAAGATATTTTAAAACAATATAGGAAAATATTTTAAGCAAGATCTTCACAGTTCTGGTACCCACACTTTAAATCTTACGTTATGTCAGCACCTATGTATGTTTTATAAGGAGGTAGGATACCAATTTTGTCTAAGCAATAAGGTACTTTGAAGTCTGAAGTCATAAACCTAGATATGCACGTAAGCCTCGTGCCTCACCAAGTATGATGCCTTGGGCATGTGTTATTGCTTACCTATGCCATAATTATTGTACACATGTTGCTACAGGAATATACCCATTTGGTTTTCCTACTGTAAACTTTCAGGTGACTTGCTAATCTAGGCCAGTACTCAGAAAGAAGGGCTGGTCTGAGATCTTAATAATTACAAAGCTGGCATGAAAACTTCAATATTAAACTCTTCCAGATTCACCTGAAATCAGGTTACATTCATTTTCTGTCTTTTTTTTTCTTTCTCTTTTTCTAATGTCAGCCTAACAGCATGCGAAGTTGTGATGATGTTGCTTGACCTGCTGTCTCCCAGTCTTGATAGCTAGGGAAAAAGAGGGAAAGATATTTAAGGTTCATAATCTCTTGGCATTGTCATAAATGAAGGAATTCTTGTTCCTTCCCCCCTCTCTCCCCGGGTGTTTCCTTAATTAATTCATACTAATAGATTTACTGGAGTAATACATGTCCTTCCTTCCTAATATTTATCTGTCTAAATGCCTATCCTCATGCCTGTAATGAAGGCACGAAACAGTGAGTTGTTGCCATGTATTATGGGCTGCTATTTGCTAAACTTGAGCCTGACAGCAGGAGAGTGAAGAGAGATCAAAGGCAGCTCTTTAGTATTCTGCAGGATAGGTGGACTCCAGAAATCAAACATAAAAGCAAAGCTGTGCAGCTTACCAGGTGCAGCTGGGGTTGCCTCTTGGACTAGTCTGCCTTCCAATGCACTTCTACAAACCCACTGTTGCAAAGATGGGATGTGGCAGATGAGGATGAAGAAGGACTTGCTGGGTCCTGCTGAAGGTTGGAGTCAGTAGTTCCTGCTTGGTAGCTCCCCTGCTGGGAAAAGCAGGCCTCCTGGCAAGGTAGGAAAGCTGTGGGAGGGTAGGGAAGGCTATTTGCCCCCAGGCTAGAGTTGGAAATCACCTGGCTCCTGCTCAGCTAGTGAATAACAGCAAGGAGAAAAGTCTGTTATCCTACCTGAAGATGGGTGCCTTCATGTGGTTCTGGGGTGCTAGAGAGGACTCAGTTCTCCCTTTCTCAGCCTGCTCTTCAGAACTTCGCTGTTCTGAGACATTTCTTGTTTTCCTCTTCAGTAACAGAATCTGAGCAGGGGTTAAAAAAATATCACTGGCTGACAACAGAAGTATAGGATGCTCCATATGAGCATTTCCAGTGTCTTCAGAAAATTAATTTTATTATGTTGTCTTAGTGGCTTTATTGTTGACTTGGTAGGCCCTTGGTAAAACTCCTGATAAAAAGAATAGATACTATATTGGGTTTACACCTTTTTTTTTTGTATGTCTCTGCTCACATTCCATTATTTTGCTGTGACTTTCTTCTAAAATTGTCAGAGTAAAACAAAAGTGGTAAACCCTAATTTAGAGGTGTTAGCAAGAGCTGGCTCACCCTGATAAGGGTCAACCAGGCTTCACTGGTTCTTTATTATAATCCGCTACCCACTGTGGTTTATACTCACTGAATATTATGCTTCTGTTATACTTGCTATCATCTCTGTGCAGATGATAGCTTAATACTTGCAAATGACCTAAATACAGCAAAACTCTGAAAACATACCCCTACGAGAAGAAAAGGGCAATACTGGCAGACTTGTTTTTCTTAGGACAAGTGTGAACGAGTGCTGGATGTAAAGAAAATTTATCTTTTTTTCCCTCCCCTTCATACAGGGTTGTAATTCTCATTTCTGTTCACAGTCATCTAAGCAAGCTCAGGTGTGTGGAGCAGCAGGGCCTATTTGCTTGTGAATAGCATACTATGCCTACAATACAAAGTGATGTACAGCTTTCAACCAGGAGCCAGCTCAGAACACAGGCAGAGCAAGCTCAGGTCTGTCTGTACCTGCCTGCATAGAGAGGTCCTTAGAAGAAAGCAGAGACACCCATTTTCTCCTTATTACTGCATTACACCAGAGGCAAATGCTCTAATTAAAACTTGCAGTTAGCAGCGGTTTGTTATAACTGCTGTAAATTTTAGTCATGTTAAGACTTCCTGGTGATGGGAGGAGAGGCATGGAGAAGCCAGTTAGCACAAACAAGGGCTCTCATGCAGTTGGCTATGGCAGCCCTGTCCTATCTTCCATACATTTCATTGGGGCATCACCTATGGCACTTTGTACCAGGAAAATTGCTAAATAGCTTAAGAGAAAATGTGAGTAATGCTGTACAGTGGAGAAGCTAACATTCATCTTGCTTTGCAAGAGGTTCTAGTCATGTCTTGCTGGGCAGGAAAGGGGAGAGCTGCAGGTCAAGGCTCAAAACAACCTTGGTGTTACCTTTATCTTGGTTCATTGCTTCCATTGGTATGACACAGTGGGGAAAAACTAGGAACTCTTTTAACAATTATGGTAAGATTAAGAAATATGCATTTTAATAAAGGCATTTAAGAATGGTTTTGCAGATCTTTAAAGTAGAGAAATGTAAACTTGGAAAGAGAGTGGTTTTCTCAATGGGTCTCACATTTTACTTCCTCAGTCACTGTATTCATTCGCTTTGGCTATCCTGATAGCTGCTCAAGTGTTGTGCCAGTTTACTGTCTTCTGCTTGCTTTTATGATCTGGATGGCTGAAAATGTCTTCCTTCCAAATATTCATTTGCTATCCTACTCTGTGCTTTTTCCACTACTAGACCAAGGAAGAATTCCCAATTAATTTCCTTTCTGGGACAGGAGGACTTGATTGTATGGGAGCTATTAAAAGAGGTGTAGTCTGGCATGTAACAACCTTTTCCCTTCTACGAGTGTGCTTTTCTCTTGGGCAGCCTTGGCAGAAAGCTGTGAATCTGGATGTGCTCTCTCCATCGAGCATTGTTTAGCAGTCTGGGTTTGGGATGGAGGAGCAGAATGGCATTGAGTTGATGGGGTTGTATTCATGTGGAGCCTCTGCTTCCTGTCACTTTGTGTTTGACCTGACATAAGCAGCTGGCATAACATCACTGTGGGTGTTGCCAGCATTTTCTTCTTTTAATATTAAATTTGGGGAAAAAAGTAGTAAATGTTTTCTTTCTAAAAAGAACGAAAAAACCTCAAAGGATCTCGGCTGGCTTTATGTGCCCTATAGGTATGTCTGGTTGTTTTTTGATGAGCAAGCTGCTGTCCTCCTGTTTACCTCTCTCAAAGGAAGTGTCTGTTGACATAGTCTGTGTTTCAATCATCTTTATTATAGAGTGCTCTGGGAAGCCTTTGGGGCAAGTTGAGCCAGCCTCTAAAAGCAGCTTCTTGGTCACAAAGAGAGATGAGCCTGACCAGACACCCACAGTTTGTGTTCTTTTATTTGCAGAGATCTGTGCCTCGATAACCTCTGACCCTGCAGCAGCTGAGGTCAGCTTAATTTGGAGTAGTGCAGGAGGGTTGGTGGGCAGGTTTATCACTGCTTGCTATACCTACCCTTGCACAGCAGTCAGTATGGGGGCTGCTGTGCCACTGGGGCTGTTGAGAGCTGACCTCGGTGCCTAACGGGACAGAGGCTGGGGTTTTCCTTCAGTGAGAGTGCTGTCTGGGGCTAACAGGCTTGAGAGGCAGCTCACAGACATCCTTCTCCCTTCCCCTTCCTCAGTCCCATGTGTTTTCTGTACATACTCTCACCATGGGGTGCTCCTTAGTGTTTGTTGCCCTTAATGTGGCTCAAACATTTGCAAGACTCCATAAGTTATTACCCGTGCAAGGCTCTTTCACTGAACAGTGTCCAAAGCATTGCACAGTTCAGGTTTGTGTCCGGATGGTTGGTCACTGCATTTGTTAGGGAGCTGCTGTTGTTAATGACTGGTTGTATCATCAAAGCTGTCTGTTAATGTTTGCATGAGGAGAGTTTTATGTCAGGTTAAAGTTAGTGCATTACGGCTGAACCATTGTGGGTAAAAACAAGCTGTGGATAATTTGCATGTTGTTATTGATCTTTGAATTAAAGTTTATATAATGTCCAAATATTTTAATATAGACTGGCAAGTCAGATTAAGAACAGTTTCAATCCAACAGTATTTACAAATATACTTGTTTGTAACAAAGCATAAAATATTAACAGCTAGATTTAGCTTTATTTAATCTATCTGAAGATTACTTTTGATTAGCTTCTTTAATGACTATTAATGGCACCTGTACAAACAAACAGGAATAGAAAATCAGAAATCATGGAAATAGAACTGTTTTCTACTTGCAAGACTAGATAGACCATGACCATATCTGGCATAAGACCGCTACCATGAAAGAAGAAAAATACTGTGAGAAAATTAGAAGTTCTGTTGTATTTATTCATACAGAGCAATATATTTCCTGCTCCTTGTTTGGATTCTGCATAATATACTTTGAACTCCTGTTCAAGAAATACAACAGACACAAGGTACAAGAAAAAAAATCATGTAAATACATTCTGTAATAGCAAAAACTGAAAGTCTACTGGAGGGCAAAATCTTCATAGGTACTCATTAAGGCGATGAACCTCATCCTTCAATACCAGCTCTGTTACAAAAGAAATCTTAATGTCCTTTCCAACCCTAACTATTCTATGATTGTATATACCTATGAAGATAAGAATAAATAATCTGAGGGTAAAGGGACTGAGCTACGGTTATATGTGGAATGTGATATAACATTCCTTTTGTCTTCATTGCAGAGAGCTGGCAACGACTGGTGGAAACTTGATTTGTACAGAATTAGGATATTTTTTGCAGTTTTAGAAAGCTCAGGAATCTTTTCCATGTTTGGTTGGCAATGATTCTGATTTTGATGAAGCAGTTCTGGAGGACATGGTTGTTTTGAGGTAGGGAAGACAGGTAAATTTGGTGAACGTAGGCCTTTCAGAGTTTTACTTGGTAAGTCTTCTCCAGTAGCAGGGTTTTTTCTTCATGTTATTTTTATTCTTGGTGCTTCTGAATCATTGTATTCTATTTAATACTTGAATATTTATAAATTCTAAGTCATGAGTCTTAAACCTCATGGCCAAAGGCTTTTCAGCTTTTAGGAAGTTTTTAGGGAAAGTTTCCAATGATAATGACTGCAGCACATATTCTGTAAAGTATGCATTGGCTTGTTACCATGTGAGATTTCAAGACACTGAAATGATACAAAATTAACATGACACATATTGAATGGATTGGAAAGAACACAACTGAGAAGTCTGAATATGAAAAGAAATTGCTGAGCAGGTGTGCTTCATAGGTCTTGCCTGTCTCTTCTGTAACATATTTGTGTTGCACAGAACTAAAAATACCAATATTAAAATTTCTTGATACACAGCTTGGGCTATGGTAAAAAATAAAAGGCTTGATCATTAATCCATGTTATCCCAGTAAACTGGATTAAAGTAGACTGTAAATGGTTTATATTCTAGATACACTTAACAAAACAACTCTGCAAAGCCCATATTTGTGTGTCTTGTACCCATCAAATTTCATATTCCTTCCTTAAAGCTTTTTTGTATGTTCCTTGGTTAGCTTTCAGTCTTCCAGTATCTCTTTCAGACCAGGTCTTTCCATACAACTCTCTAACAGTAAGGTATGACCTTTTGTTATATCCTTTCAGCAAGAATCTCCATTTGTTCTCAGCTGGCAAAAGCAAAATATCAGCTTTCAGGAAAAACATTTTAACTATGCAGTATCATCAGTTTGCATAGCTGGATTCGAACAAAGATCCTACAAGATGGGTGGTTTCTTTTCCTTCCAGCTGTTCTGTGCTCCAGAAGGGGCTGATCCAGCTACCTATGCATGTTATATTAAAAGCTATCTTTGTAACAAGATTAATGTATTTCTCAATCCTGACATTCAGGACTACAGTAGCTAGTACTGCATAAATCTAAATATTTTCAGGTAATGCATAGACGTCAGAGATGATTGTCAGTTGCTGAAGGTAGTTGAATAGTTGTCAAAATTAGCTGAGTGAGGGAATATTTTGGTGGACATTTTAGAGGAGAAAAGGTACTCAAGAGCAGGTATTTGGGTATGAAACAGTTCTAGACACAACAGGAGCATGGCCTTTCATAGTTTTTCACAAGGTACATTGTTGCCACTAGACAAAATACAGAATTGTTGCAAATAGAGTGACTTGACAATTTCTTCTGTTATGTTACCCTTCATGTTGTGCTGCTACACTTCTCATCTTTTCATAAGAAAGAAAATTTATAGGTAGACTTGTTGTAAAGGGGTTTGACTTTGTACTGTATGAGTCTGTGACTCTTACTGGATATAGGCTTAGCTAGAGCTTTTCCTGGCTCCATTCTGTTTTTTGGAATGGAGAGAAATGGAGCTTCTGAGGCAAAAGCAAATGTCTTGATCCTCTCTATTCTTTAATAATTCCAAGTAGGCAGTGATAATACAGTTTCCGTGTTTACTTGTAAGTTATTTATCAAAATAGGACAGACATCCCCCAGTGAGAAGCATCTTTGTATGTTTAGACAGTATTTTACAAAGGAGTTCCGTATGCAAATCCATCCAAGAAGTTTAACCTAAAGTAGGAGGAGCATTAGTACTATAATTACTGCAGTCAGTTAAAAACTTCCCAATTTCACAATAGTTGCAAAACTGCAAAAACAAGCATTGCTCCTAAAACAAGGCAATTAAGTGGAGAAGGAGTTCTCAGTAATTTGTTTATCACTGTATGAGTTCAGGTATCTGGACTCAGTTCAAGTTAATTCAGTCATGGTTGTGGGGAGAAAAGCCTATTTATTACTCTCTCTCTATGCTTTTGTGTGAAATGTTTTTTTTTTTCTCTCTTTCCACCTTATTAAAAAGTCTTTCATCTCCTAAAATCAATGCAGTTATCAACTGGGAATTATTTGGCTTAACTCAGGGATTCTTTGTAAGTTTTGCACACAGTCTTTTGTTTGTTACCTTTTTAAAATTTATTTCATTTGTTTTGATCAGGTATATTTCTTTCCTGGAATACTTTTTTAACTCTTAGATGGATAGGCAGATGCACATATACACACAAATAAAAAGCCTTGAAAACGAAACACTAGACAATAAATGACCTGTGCCAAAAAAGTCTTATCTTTCTCTTCCTGCCCATTGAAATAGCCTTAGTTTTTCCGTTTCCCAGCACACTCAGTGTCAAAATGGGAGTATGTACTGTGACCAGGATGGAGGCCTGTTGGTTGGCCGATATATTTAGGTTAGACTGGCAAGCTGATGAAGATCCGCTTACCCACCTTCACTGCAAAGATTAATTTGTTGCTCCTATCGCTTGTAGCCACTGCTTTATATAAAACTCATAGGGCTTTTTTGTCTTCGAGATTTTTTTTTCTAGTTTCCAATTTTTTGATATCAGTGAATAATGCCAAAGTTATTCTGAGTATGTACCTGTTAAGTGCACTTATCTTGTTCTCTTAGGAAGATAGATAACAATAATCCAACAGATGCACCAAGAATCAGACCTTTTTTTCC
>JBCJKH010013160.1:0-17364 GCA_039877255.1 Loriculus beryllinus | reverse complement strand
GTGTTTATCCACCACTCAGAGTCAGAGCTACTTAAGGAGCCCGGGGTATTAAGCAGGAGGAAGTGCATTACCCACCGTGCTACTGAGGCAGAGCTTGGTGAGGAGGACAGGAGCAGGACCCTGTCCTGACGTGAGAAGTGATGGAGGGGTCTGCAGCGTGTCCCATCCCACCGGTGCTGCAGCAGGGCTCATGCTCTGGTTGCACACTGTCAGCTCCAGGCAGCGCTGTCTGTCTCATCTGTAAGTTGCCATGTGCTTTAACAGCATCTCCCTGATCCCTTGGAATCCCAGTTTTTCCCACTGCTCCCGGTCATCCCTTCCTCCCTTTCCCTCCCTTCCTCCAGCAGCTGCAGAGCCGGCAGCAGCCCCTGTGCCTGTGGAGGCTGGAGGGTACCATGGCAGCACCCAGGGTACCTGAGCACCCCATGGCAGGGCCAGCACCAGCATGGAGCCCCATCCCTGTGTGATGTGCAGCCCTGGGGCCACCACACGTTCCTCCAAGGCGCCCTTCATAGGCCCAGCAGGAAAGACATCTAAAATTCATAAATGTCAAGGAGGGAAGGAAGCGAGGACAACTAAATATAGATATCCAACCACCTCCTTTAGGGCTCCAGGAGCAGCGTGACTGACACAGCCTAAAAGTCTCCTTGGGCTTGAGCCTGGCAAAGCAATTCAGGGCAGACTGGCAACAGGGACCCCATCATTTTGCATGGGCAGGCAGCCGCTGTGCACCCACAGACCCACCCTTGTCCTCTCCCATGTGTCCTGCTCCTTGTCCTGAGGGTCTCTTGCAAAGAGCTAGACCCTGTTGTCTGTCAGTGTTGTCATGAACATTGCCGATGGGCTCTCTTGGCAGAGTGGGGCTGTCAGTGGGTCTCAGGGGTTGCTCACAGCAGTCAGAGACCAGGGTTGCATCAACCCTGGGAAGATGGAAGTGAAAACCTCCCTCATATTCCAGAACTGAGATGTCTGTCTTTCTGATCCACAGGAAACATTACTGTTTACTTCTGCTTCCACTTAAGGGGAGCAAAACTTGGTCCTGAAACATCGGGGCTCCCTGTGGAAAGGAGATGCTGGGTATTGGCATAGCAGAAATAGCTGAGACCTGAAAAGCAGCCTGGGGTTGTCAATCTTCAGTATCTGCTTTAATTATTACTCTGGTGGGACTTCCTCAGAGATTGTATTTCCACAGTGATAACTGTTATCACTTTATTTTATAGCCTCAGCTATTTGCAAGCCGGGAACGAGCCTGCTTGGTGTCACGAGGGGTTTCCAGGACATGTTCAAGTCCAGGAAGCACCGACTGTCACCAGTTTACAAGGAGCACGATGCTGTCTCCAGCATCTGCATCCCATCCGGGATCCCCTGACTTGTGCCTGTGAGGGACAAACACCAAGGACCAGGCATCCCGGGGGCTTCGTGCTTGGCTGTGGGGCCAGGGCAGCATCCGGGAGCTGCAGGGCTCCACTCCTTTGCTGGCAGGATGCGGCCCTGGTTAGTTATGTGCCGATCGGTGAGGAAATGGGATGCTGGGACCAGCTCCCTGCAAGGCTCAGCCCGCGTCTCCCCGGCCCCATAATTTTGGTCGGGAAGTTTTATCTTTTTAATTTGTTACATATCACACATCCTCTGATTAATTATTGCTTCTCTGCGGGGAGGACTAGAGTTTATAGAGCAATATAGCATTAGTGTTAGCTTTATACACCCTCAAAGCCCAGAGGAAGCTCGGCAGAGTACTTATGCGATGTTCTGTCGATAATAATGACTCAGCATTTGGCCGGTTCGGGGTATATCAGAAGTGCTTTATTAAAAAGTACACACTATATGCATCGAACATAAATACAGCCAGGAGATGCGAGCATGATGTGCTGCATACATAGCAGTCAGTGCCTGCGCTGGGGCCTGTCTCTGCCTGCTCCATGGATCCCTGGCAATGCAGGAGTTTAATTGCCACGGTGGCCTGGGATGCATTGAGCTGCTTGGCATGTCCTTCAGCCCCGCGAATGCAGAAACAGCCACAATCCAATTCCCTTTACAGCCGCGTGTCTCCGCCGGCTGAGCAGGAGCCCTCTCCCTGAAGGAGCCTTTCCATCCAGCGAACGCTCTCAAGGAGGCTGTAGAAGTGATTGGGAAGGTATTGCGGCAGGATAACGGCGAGGAAATGCAGTTGAAGATTTCCAGCGCTGAGTAAACCATATGTCTTCATAATTTGATTGTGCCCCGGTCCCGCAGGTGCCTCCCAGCTCTATTGAACACCGATGGAGTTATTTAGAATCATAAATAATATTATCAAAGAGGGTCTGCTGGGTAAACAGAGCCGGTGTATGAATTGTCGGTGCGAGATATTGATTGTTGGGAGCTGGCTAATGAATTATTCTGTTTGAGGGCCGTGGAAACGATGCTCGGTGTTTGCAAGGCAAAGCCCCTGCAAGAGCTCCCCCCTGCCCAGCGGGGCTTTGTTGTCCTGGCTGCGGCAGGCAGCAAGCACGGATCCTGGACCCCAGGCCCCTTAGTGACGAGCGGGGGGGGGGGGGAGTCATCTCCTCCTCCTCCTTTCTCACCTTCCCTCTTCCTTCCATCCATCTGTATGCGTTGAGGGGACCCACTACGGGATTTGGGTGCACCAGACCCCATTCCAGCCCCCCCGAGGCTTCCCATTGCTCCCAGTGCCAACACCTTTCCCTGCCTGCAGGGAACCTATCTCCCACCTCCTGATACTTGTTGGCTTTCTGGCCTTGTCTCTGTTTAAATAGGGGTTTTCCCCCCGGAGGTGTATCAGCTGCCTCGAGCCCTGCCCCGCAAAGAGCAGAAACGAGCCGTCTTTTTGAGCAGAATTGGCTTTTTTTTCAACCCTCACCTGCATAATATGTTCTGTTAAATTTATAGTTTTTCTATCCCTTTGATGTAAGGGACTGAAAACTCTTCCCCACTAATCTCATGCAGCAGCGCCTGAAACGCTGAAGGCGCTGGCTGGGGATATGGCAGGGAACCAGACAACAATTATTGGTGTTCTGGGGGCTGGGGCAGCATTGAAAGACAGCTAATTTTAAAATAAATTATGCTATTAAACCCTCTTTTGTTCTTTTCCCTGCTTCCTGGGCTCGAGGCTCACCGGGGAAGAGGCAGAGCTGCAGCATCCCAGCTCCCAGAGGAGCACACAGGCTGTTTGCAGGCAGAAGGCAGAGGAGGGTGGCTTTGGGAACAAGACTCTGCCCAACCAGACCCAATACTGATATAGGGAGTGACCCATTGAAGCTGGTCCCTCAAGTGGGGTCAATTTTCCTGGGCCATTAAGCGTTACTGAAATCACCATTTCTCACCCATATGACAGCATCTCTGACTTTGCTCACTTTTCCTTTCTTCCTAAAGCTCAGCAAGACACTTGCTGACAACTGTGGGTTTAACAACCAAGAAACCTAAGTGAAAATTTCAGCGTTGCCACATCTTCACTTATAGGCAGGATTAGCCAGAAACCCCGGCTCAGCATCTTCCCAGGGGTCAATTGTGCTTGTGCTCTGGTTGCCATTTACTGGTTAACAAAGACCTTAGGGATGTGGTTCTCTCCTACTAGTAGCTCCGGAGCAGGATGGAGTGGAATGCCTGGGAGCACACTGGTTGAGTGTGCATGTTTGCCCTGGTGTGCAAGGTCAGGAGGGGGTTAAACCAAGGCCCCCCAGGACCTTAATGTCCGGTGTGATCCAGGCCATTTAATTAGTGCCCCAGCTTGGCAGGGATCCTCTCCAGTGTTTTCCCCTGGGGAGAAGCACACCGGCTCCCTTATATTGCTTGTTATCTTGCAAGTACACAGAGCAGAATGCTTTTGCAGTAACCTCATCAAAGGATAAGCCAGGATTCAGATAAGCTTTTCAAGGGGGAAGTCAGGGTTATAATTTTCAGAGACTTCTGAATGTCACCTCCAATTTTCGGCTCCACTGTCGGAGCGGCCGCTTTTGGACGGTGCCCAGCCTCAGATATTGAAATGGTGACCCCTGGACTCCGGCCGCCTCAGTTCCTGGTCAGCATCAGCCTGGCAGATCCCCTGGTTGAAAGTGCTTGAGATTTCTGACTTTGTAATAATGCCGTTTCTCAGAAGTGCAAATTACAGAGGAATTGGTGCTAAACTCCCCATTAACAATAGAGACCAGAAATCCTGTGTCCCAAATTACCTGTCACTTTCCCTCTAACACAGCATAATTCTGTCGCTTAAAGAAGAAAGAGAAAAAAGGGGGCTGTAATTTGAAATTTCAGTGAAATTCCTAATGGAGCACGCAGCTCGCTTCCATGTGCCATTCCCACCCCTCAGCACAGCGGCTTCTCCCATGGGCACTGGGATGCTCCCCCAAGCTCCTGCTGGGACCCCAGCGGGGATGCTTCCCCCTTCTGTGCTCTCCTTCAGGTGCTGGGAACCCTCATGCTGTGCTCGGCTTCCAGGGATGTGGGTGCTTTGGAGGATGCCCATGGGTATGGGTGCCAACAGTGCCCAACAGCGACATATAGGTAGAGGGCACAGGCAAACTCCAGCTGAGGCTGATTTCAGGGTTAACCCAGCTGCTGTGCCTATAATATACTTGTGTCTCAGGGGAGAAATTAGCTTATTGAAAGAATTTGCATAGGGGAGGGTGGGTGGTTTTCCAGCGCAGGTGATGGAGGGCAGATAGAGCAGATGACATTGACAAGCATGGAAGGAATTAGCCTCTGAACTGGTTTTTGGAGGGGGATGTCTTCTTGTGACTTAGAAATGGCTTTTGGCTGTGTTTCTGTCCTGTGGTCCTGTGCCTCTCTGTGACCGTCCTCACCCTGCGGTGCTGTGCTCATCCACAGCCACAGTCATCTCTCCTCCTTTGCTTTCCTGATGCAATTCTCATAGCTTCAGAATGGCTGGTTTGGACTTATCCCAGCAGGGGAAGAAAATTGGGTCCCCAGAGTCCATTTGCAAGCATGCTCTGGCTCCTGTTTTTCTCCCTGCAAATGGCAGTGCTACTGCACTGCTTCCTTTGTGAGATTCTGAGTCTGTGTAAGTGTATAAATCCAGTTCATCTACAGTCAAAAACTCGTTCCTGATGCAATTAGCAGCACTGCTCCTAATTGCTTTCTCCAGCCTTAACTTGCCATCCGTTTCCCATTTTCCACGCCTTTCCCTTGTTTCCCAAAGTGGTTTTCTTGCTAGGTCCCGGAGCACAGATGTGCTCCATTAGCCCCATCACCATGGCCCCAGCCCCAGCTGCTCCTGCTTTGTATAAATGCCTGAAGCAGGGCAGCAGCCCCTCTTGGTTCTGCTGGACTTGGGTCACTTCAGTGCTGCTGCTCTGGGGACAGTGATGGGAATGCTTGTGGTGAGTCAATCCCGATCCCGGTCGGCTGTGGTGTTCTAATGGGCTGGCTAAGAGGTGGCTAAGGAAGGGGTCCCGTGTGAACCTTAGGCACAGCAAGATTAGTCCTGGTGGGTTGTTCCCCTCTGTGCTGTCTTGCTGCAGGAGTGATGCTGGTGTTTTGGTGTCTGTCAGGGATGCAAAATCTTGATGGTCCCTTTCAAGGGGGAAGCCAAAACCAGGTTTTGACATAGCTGGGCTTTACTTTTGGAGGCTGGTGGTGGACCTCAGCAAGGAGTGATGCTGGCAGGGCCAAGGCTCTTTACCCCAATACACTGCTTTTAGCCCCCAAGGAAGCATTGTTGGTTGCAAGTGAAACCCTCAGCAAAGCACTGAGCCTGGCTGAGGCGGCCACAGACTGGGAGGACCTGGGTGAGCATTGCTCCTTCCTCTCCCTCCCTCGCCCCAGTGCCCATGGAGGAGTGGGATGCCGGCAGCTCCCCTCCCATGGGAGAGGGGGCAGGAAGCTGCGCGGGTGCAAGGACGGAGAACTCGGTGCCATTCCTTCCCTGTGTGCATTTTCTCTTTCCCCCTTCTGACTGAATCAATAATTAAGCATATTCTAAGTAGTGCAGTTTTGCTTGAAATTTTCCATTTGGCTTGGGCATCAGTTGGAAATGAAATATTTAGAGGACAGAATATAGTAATAAAGCCAAGACACATTTTCTGCTAGTATATTTTATTTATTTTGTTTAATAATGAGGTTCTGTGCCTGCCTCTCCTCCCCTCCATATCAGTGGCTTTCTCCTCTTCCCCTTTCCTTTGGAGGCAGCAGATAATATCCCCCTCCTGAAAAAATAATGGAGCCTGGCTTGTCGAACAAATCAGGTGCTATGCTCTGATGTTGTAAGTGTTCAAAGGAGCTTCCCAGAAGGCTCTGGGAGAGGAGTAACCCTGCATCTCCGCACGGATGCTCCTGCTCACCATCGAACATCTACAAGGGCAAAGCGAAAGGGATTCCTGCGCTTAACATTATTTGTTCCCTGGTGCGAAACCTTTACTGATTCCCTGGGAAGAGGCTGGATCCTTTCCACACGGGAATGCGACCCTCCCCATGCCGGCTCCTGCTCTGCGTCTCAACATTTCCACTCTCCAAATATATTCTGAGTAATTTGGGGCCCTTTCCTCACCTCCTTCTGTTGAGATGTGTGTGAGAACTCATTCCTCAGGGAATGTCAAGAATACATTAGGGATGTGAGCAGTGGGGCTGGGAGGAAGGGCTGGATGCCAAGCAGTTGCTGCCACCAGACCCACTGCTGCGTCTTCCCTGTTGGTCCCGGTTCCCTTTGCTGTAGCGGGTGGGAAGCAGCTGCGAGCCTCTTTGCACCCTCACTCTTTATTCCCCCGTTCTGCTTTTGGGATGTGAAAGCAAATGTAAATCCCTCAAATAGAAATTACTCTGAGGAAATTCATCTCATGTGCAGCGGAGCGCTTCATCCCGACCGCTTCAAACTATTTCACTGCGATTTTGATCTTCTCTTCAAAACCTGTTTACAGTTAAAAGAACCTGAAGGAAGAATGTATGTATTTGGAATTGTGTATGTATTTGGAATTGTGTATGTATTTGGAATTGTGTATGTATTTGGAATTGTGTATGTATTTGAAATGGAGTATTTCACACGAGCAGACTCAGTGCGCGGCAGCCCTTCTTGGCTGAAAGGCAAATTAAGGTTTATGGCAAAGGAAAGCAAGCTGGAGCTTCCCAGGCAGGATGAGGGGAGGTGACTGGCCGTGCTGGAGCACTGAGTGTGTTTCCTTGTGGATGAATTCCATAGGTTTGGGCCATGGCCCTCTCCTTGCATGGCAGAGGCTTTGCACAGGGTTCGTGGTGGTGGCTGAGCCGGGTCACAGCTTCAGGACTGCTCCTTTTGGGATGCTCCCATTGGGGTGATTGCACCATGAGAGAGGTCCCTGGGCCCCTGTGGCTTTGTGTGCATGTCAAAAGGCGTTTTCCACTGGTAATACCCATTCCAAAAGCTTCTTGGTCATTGCTTCTGCTTTGCAAAAAAAGCAGTGATTGTACACATGAAATAGCAGACCAGAAATCCCTTCCCGTGGCAGGGGGCCTGGAACTACATGGTCTTGGAGGCCCTTTCCAACCCAAAACTTTCCATGATTCCTTAAAAACCCCTCCAGTCTTTTCTGCTTCAGGTGTGAAGGCGCTCCAGATAACTAATTATTTGCACAGCTTGCCTCTCTAAGCTCCCTTCCTCTTCGCATAAACATTCTGTATACACCTGAACTCGGGCATTAGGAGGAAAGCGAAGCTGTGTTCGAGAAGTGAATCTGTTCCTCTTCAGCAAATTAGGGCGGCCCAAAGCTGGTGCTTGCTTAGGCTGGTGCCTTGTGCTGTGTGGGAAAGGCTGGGGCAGGGACTCGCTCACTGGCTCCTGTGTCTCCCTTGACTCTCACATGGGAGGTTGAGGTGCAAGGGAGTGAATCTCAGCCCTGTTTCGGGCAGCCCACAGTGAGCTTGAGCTTCCCTTCCCAAGCTGCGTTGTGGGCAGAGCCACTGACTTTAACTCTCCAAGGAGGTTTTGAGCGAGGGCTGAGCCCAGCAAGGGGAGGATGGAGAAGCAGGGCTGCTCCTTAATGGGTGTTTGGCAGGCAGGAGGAACCTGTCCTTGTAGTTAATTCTGGCTAATACTTCTCCCATTGTTAACACTGTTGTTAAACTCCTGCATTCTCACCCAGTGAGAGCTAATTATAATAATTAACAGAGAACTCATGAACTTGTCAAACTGGTAATTATAAACCACGGGGTCTTTTATCATTAAGAGATGCCATTCAGGAGGGGGGGGGGGGGGGTTGGTGCCAGGGCTCTCTTGATTAGATCTTGCCCACGCTGAGTCTCTCCTCTGCTCAGGGACCTGGATCCCACTGCTCCAGCTGCCACAGAGCCCATCTTGCCGTGCCCTAGCTGAGCAGGGAGCTGGTGCTACAGCCCCCAAAGTCAACAGGCAGCAAAAGCAAACACTGGCTGCAGATGTGCTGGCAGCCCCAGGACCCGCAGGCAGGGCTGCTGCCAGCAGGCACACTGCAGGAGCTGGCTGGGCTTTGGCTCTGTAGCAGGTGAGGATGCTCAGCTTCAGCTCTTCTCCTTTGGCTTTCCCTCTCTCCTTCCTCCAGCCACCTTCTTCCATAGATGAGGACCTCATGGTCCATGATGCTCACGTGCGCTTCCGGCTTCCGTCCTCCCTTGGCAGGAGGTGGGCATCTCCCCACTCGCACCTACAAAACCATCTCAACTTCTCCCTTCCACTTCAGTGAGGAAGCTGGTGTTTCTCCTGCTCTCATCACTCGTGGCAGGGCAGGTTTTGGCTGGCTCCCCTTGCAGCGCATCTCCCGACAAGTTTTGCTCAGATACTCTTCAAGTTTCCTGTCGTGCCCATTGTGAGCTTTCTCTCCCGGACAGCAAACAACAAATGGTCCTTTTCACCCAGGAGATAAGATTGTTCATCTTCCAAAGTCACCGGCACTTGTGACGCGGGTCTGGAGCAGTTTGAATAATGAGCCTTCGGGAGAACTCGTGTTTCTCTTTGTGTCCTTTCCTCAACAAAGACCTGAGGCTCCCAAGGCAGCGGCGGCTCTGCCAGGCACCGAACGCGACAGGGGCTGCTTCTGAAGGGCACAAGTTACAGAGAAGATTTTCTTTTCTTCCCTCTTTTTTCTCTCCTCCACTTTTCCAATTGTATTTCTGTCAGGCGCCGCCGCCGAACAATCGCTCCTTTATAGGAAAATTCCCACCAGGAGCGCTGCGGCCGCTGCCGCCGGCCCCCCCCTCCCTTACAGCCTCTATCTTTCAGCACCTCGCATACACATTTCAATCTAAAAAGGGAAGAAGTTCCCTGTGTCCTTAAAGCCTTGCTGCCGTGGCTCTTCTGTCTTGTGCTTCCCACCTCTCTCCACTTCTGCATTCCCAACTGCATGGCCTCTGCATTTCCCAGCTCTGCCCATGTCCCTGCCTGCTGCCTCTTCCTCTCGGCTCCTGCATCCCCCAGCATCCCTGGGGAAGGACATGTTTCTCACCTGCCACAATGGAACAGGACCCAGGCACTGGTAAAGGCAGAAGAAGGGAAAGGTTTTCAGCAGTGCTTGCCCAAGAGCATCCATTTCAGGGCTCTTTTTGAGTCCCTGCTTGGCAATAAGCTTGTGTATGGTCCCAGCCAGCTAGGATGTGGATCCTCTCCTATCTTCTTCATCCCCATCATACATCTTGCCTCTCTGGTCCCTTCCCTGATGGTCTCATCTCTCACTGGCTTTGCCTGCTCCTCTCCTGTGACTGAAAGGAGCTGTAAGGAGAACACAGCCATCCTCACAGTGTCTGCATTAAACTGTAGCAGAGAAGAGCCAGACGAGAGCCATTCACCCACTGTGATGGGCTCAGAAGCCTGGCTTCTGGGGCTGCAGCATCCCCAGAGGAGCAGCCCCTATGAAAACTGCTTTTCAGACCTGGCTAAAGCTGCTGCTGGGAAAGCTCCTACCAGGGCTGCACAACCTTCTGCACCAGATCCTTCTGCACCAGGAACCTGCTGCTGCTCTGAAAACAAAGACATGTGGAGGTTGCCAAGCACAAATAAAGGCAGGGACAATGGAATTCATTCTCTCACTTCATGGTGTGGCCACAGAGAAGGCAGAATCGCTCTGTTGCCTGGCCACCAACGTGGATCTGAAAGCTCAAGCCAGGTTTTTCTGCTTCTGTGCCTTCCAGAACTCATCAGCCACTAAGTTTCCCATTCCTTGTGCACTGCAGCCTGGTCTGATATGGGCTTCCCCCAGAGCGACCTGAAGGACCACGGGAGGGATGCAGGCGATGGGCACGGGTGATGCGCACCACCCAGCACCACCACGCCTGGAGCTGGGGATCATCCAGGTGGGAAACCTGCCTGGTTGATGAACCAGGTCATCCGGATGCCAGGAGATCTGCCTCTGAGGGCCCATGGGATTTGAGCTGTGCCGGGGCATTGGGTCTCCTTTGGAGGCCATGAGAGGAGGGGAGCGACGGGCTTACACTGCCCTTGTCAGCCTGGGCACAGGCACTGAAACAGCACATGTGAGCATTTAAAATACATTAAAGGAGCCCTCCCTTTGAAGTGGGAAACTATCTCTATTTAATCAGAGAGAAACAACTTTTCAAAAGACTTTTTTCCCCCTCCTCTTTACCTTCAGCTGTCTGGCTTCTCCTGTGGATAGTACCATGAATAAAACATGCATATCCCAATTAAATCTTGATTTAATTTCTCTTCTTTGCAAAGCTGATGAACTCGAGCGCTTTCATAAAGACACGAGCATTAGCATTCTTTTGTGATGCCCAAGCCACTTGGAGGAACAAGGGACTAAAATAATCACCCGCCTCTCTTTTAGCCTTGCTGGCTTGGAGAATAAACCCTTGGCTGGAATCGTGCTCCAACGCAGTGCTTGGAATGGACTGAACTGGGCTGGTACCGGACATCCCGATGGCTGCTTATAACAGAAGCAACAACTCTCCCAATACCTCCGTGGAAGCCACAGGTGTGGTCCCATACAGCCCATCTGCATCTCATACCCAGAGCAGCTCAGCAGTGCCCAGTGGCATGTGGGTGTCCAACAGTGCTAACGCTTCAGCAAAGAGCTCTAATGTGCCTGTAGAGGAGAGGTGATGGACAAGATCAAACCAGAAGCAGCCCAACTGCAAGTGTGTGCACTGCTGCTCCGTGACAGCGGGCCAGTATCTTCTGGTATCTCTATCTGTGGAAATGAATGGGTTAGTTGGAGCAAGAGAGGGTTTCTAGTGAGTTTTCTCGCATATGCAGCTGCCAAAATAAATAATGCCGTCTGCACTAATGCAGCCCTGCCCATCGTTTCAGGCTCTCGGCACTAATCGATGCTCTCTAATGTTCCTGCGTTGAATATAATCCCTGAAATTACCTTTGTGCTACAGCGCATTCCTGGCTTTCCCTGCTGCCTCATACAGGCCCCCTGGGTGAAAATACCAGCCTTGTTTGTTTCTCCATCCGGGAAGCGTTTCCATTGTATCCAGTGACCTTATATTGTAGCCAAATGTGAAACCCTTCTCGCAGGAGGAATGGGTAAATGGTTCAACCAAGTTTAGCTCCTGCACAAAAGGCAAACACAGAAATACCTCCTGGAAAAGGTCTGCTCTTCATTTAGAAATGAAACCCTAAAACCCAGGCCAGGCTACATCGACCTTTCTGAGCTGGAGACCTTTCTCTGTGAGGAAGTCTCCAAACCCTCCGGAGCACCTTTCCCCCAACAAATTGGTTTTGCCGTTCCATCTGTAATGGGGATTTCTCAAACTCATTTCCTGCGTGGCCCTCCTCGGCGCTGCTGAAATGTCACCATGGTGATTGTCCTCGTGACATTTCCATCCCAGCCCTACGGCAGCAAAACAAATGCACCCTCCTGGCCCCCCATGCCTCAGTTTCCCCTCCTTGCTCCTCGCTGATGTACCAGCCTCCCGGGCCTTGCGTGTTCCAGCTTTGTTTTGTGAGAACTGCCATTTATTCACCCCTCAATGTGAGTTTGCTCTCATTTATGGGTGTGCTGCTGTGCCTGTGCAGCTCTGTGTACATCCCGCTTACCGGCTGCACCAGCTCCTGTGTGCGCTGGCCTTGGGGCACCAACATGTCTTTATCGGGAAGCCTCATGTCCTCAGCTGCACCATCACTTGGAGGGGAAAAATTTCCTTTGCATCCCGACTTCTTGTGTGTGCCCGCCTGTTTGGCTTCACAGGGAAGGGGGGATGGCTGCCAGCATCATAATGCTGGAAAGCAAAGGGATGCAGGAGGAGCCCCCCAGGTAACTGCCAGGCAAAGGTGGTGTGTGCAGGGCAGAAAGCAGGGAGTGGAGCGCTTTGGCCTGTTCAGCTGGATAATTAAAAGCTGCCTGAAGCCCTGCTAACCTTTCTTCATCACGGCATCGTTCATTATAAAGCCAAAAGGAATTAGCTATGCTGCGTTATCAGATAGAGGAAAATATTAATAGCAGAAATGGGAAAGAGAAAGGAGGAGTTTTGGGTAAGTTAATTAAACTACACATCCTCAATGACTTATTAAGTAGCTGGACAGGCTTCCTTGGGCTTAGCTGGCCCCGGGAGCACGCGATACTGTCTTTGAGGAGGAAACATGTCAGCTCGAGGACCAGCACGTGCGTGCTCTTCCCAGCTCTCGAGCTTTACCTTTAGCAAAGCCAGGCAGGCAGAGCAGGGGTGAGGTATGGCTGTCAAGGGCTGTGCTCACCTCACCGGTAGCACCACTTGACAACTCCCTCCCATAACCAGCACCCACCGACCCAGCAGCTCCTCCCTGTGCTCTGCAACTGCACGATTCCATATCCAGCATTGCTGAATCTGAACAGGGATGCTCCTGCCAGGGGCAGCGGAGCTCTCAAACCCTGATAAATTACACCGTGTAGGTATACGCTCTCAAACTAACCTTTACATACATGCGTAAGTGGTGGTAAAACACTCTGCAGCCTGCATGGGGTTAATTAAGAGAGGCACCCTTGTGCTATGTAACAGGGCAAAGCTCAATTAAGTTGGGAACTGAAATGGATAATTCCATTAAAATGGATTTATTCACTGTGCTGCTGCTGATACGCTTCATGCTGACGAACAGTTTTAAGGAAAGTTTGGATTTCACCAACTTACCTTTCCCGTCCTCATCCCTGTGGCAAGCAGGGGAGCCATGAGCATGTGTGGCAGAGCCGGATCCATAACCCTGCCCTTGTCTGAGCCATGTCTCGCCATCACCTCCCTGGGGAGCATGGACAACTCCCTTGTCTTCTCGTGTCCCTCTGCATCCTGCACCTGAACCAGCTCCTGTGTGCTTATGCTCCATTCATCCCAGAAGCATCCTCCTGCAGAGGAGGAAATAAACCCCAGGCCTGGAACATTTAAGAAACAGATTTGTTTCATTCTTTCCAAAGGTCAGTTGCTTTAAACTCGGTTCCAGCCACTGAGGCACCTTTCCCTTTCATTTCTTCTGTTTAATTCTCACCAGTTCTTTAAAGCCTGACCTTCTGTGCTCTCAGCAACTGCTTACCATGGCCAGTGAGAGACAAGACCTTCTGCTTCCGAGGCTGTTAAACTGCCAGGGATATTTTAGTCTCCTCTCTTAATGTTTCTGATAGCACTCAACAGTTGCTATCGGAAACCTTAGCATGTGGCAAAGAGTAGAAAAGCAGAAGATAATAGGAAACAATAGAAGGACGAAGGCACCGAATGCTGTTTCTTGTGAGCTGAGGAAAGGTCAGGAGAGATTCTGGACAGTTATCTGCTTGCTGCCGCTGATAAAGCCCAGGAGAGCTCACGGCCAGCAGCGCTGCCTTCAGACAAAGAGATATCTAATTAAAGCCCATAGAAAGCAAAGGTAGGATGAGTGCTTTAGAAAGTCCTACGAGCTGGCCAGGCTTGGAGGTACATGAGTTGAGATTTAATCTTCCTGATGCTGCTCTGTGCCTGGCTATGACCCCAAGGTTTGGAGGGGCTCAGGATGAACCCCAGAGTTTCCTGGGCAGTACGTGTGTGTGTATGTGCGCATAGAGACCGAGGTCCCATGGGAGCTGTGGTTTAACAAACACACTGCCGTGATTGATTCTCTCCCATGCCAAGGGAGCTGCGTCTTCCTACAGGTGAAAACACCCTCTGAATCGCTCTCTTAATTTGCATAGGTAATGGTCATATCATTAACAGCTCATTAGGAGCAGAGCGCTGTGACAAAACACGAGCTCGGCAACGCTGAGCATGGAGGAACCGGTCCCCTGCCTGGCAGGGAAACACAAGCGCGCTCCCAACCGCGGGTTAAAAAACGCCGGAGCCACCTCCGGGAGGCAGGAAAATGTGATGGGAAGAACCACGGGTCATTTGGATCTTATGGAATGTAACGTATGAGGAGTGATTTGCGGAATGAAGGTTAAAATGGTCCTGTTGTGGCCATCGCAGCCCTAAACGGCCTGTGACGGGGAGCGTGTGTGCTGCCTTCAAGGTGAAACGAACGGGGAGGAGATAATTGAATTGGCACAGGGGGAATGGGATGAAGCCGGTGCACGGATGCTGCCAGGCAATTCCCGGCTTTTGCCTTCCCCAGGCAGTGGTGGGATTGCTGTGTCGGGGGTGCTGTGCCAGGGTCCCTGGCAGGGACCAGCAGCTGGTGACTGGCTGAGTTGTGACCTTGCTGGAGCATCACAAGTCCTCCACTTAGCCAAGTGCTATGAATTACCTGAAGAATGTGAAGAATGGGAGAAAACAATAGGTTAAATATGAGCCAGTCCCGGTGTGTGGGGCTTTCATCAGGAATGCAAGCCCTGGAGCCTTCAGATGAAGGGTGGGGGGAAGAAAAAGGTAGCAAATAGAATTGGATAAAATATAAACTAAAATAGAGCAGGACTGGTTGCAATCAATACCCCTTGAATTATTGACTGCTCTTTGCATTACAGTCTCATCCCCCAGCAATCCTCTGGAGGACAGTGGCCACGGCTGGGAGCCTTCCAGCGCTTGGTGACAGGCACCAAAAGTGGGTTTGGGTGGGTTTTTCCCAGAAGTGATCCAGTGGCATTGCACATAAAGTGGCATCTTCATACCGAAGACATATTAAATACCATTCAATAGGAATCTTGTGTGCAGGGGGAGCTGTGACTGCAGACAGAGGGACTTGTTTGGGCAGGGACCTTTGCTTTCCCTGTTGTCAGGTTAGGATCGACAGCTCTGTCTTTCCCTGATTGAAAAGAGGATTGAAGGAAGGGAACACACCCTTCTGCCCACAGAAACTTCCAAGGTAAAGACAAAGTTCCATTTGGAAGGAAAACTTTGCTTTAAAAAGCTCAGGGTATTTTTTCCCAAGCCTCAGCCACTACATATTTTGTTTAACAAAAGTAGCCATTCAGCCGATAATGTGTGAGCAGCTGCTTTAGTGGATAATCTCCCTCTGTTTCAGCATCTCATGTTGAACGTCTTGGGTCATGACAGCCTTAGGACAGATGTAAGCCTGTGCAATGGCAGCGAAGCTTCCAGCCTGTCATGTGAAACAAAAACAGCAGCCTGGAAGGCTCTGGTTTTGGATGCTGAGAGGGAATGCTTCAGAAGTGGGAATCCACAGGAAGGGTTGAGCAGCTCCTTGCCCTGTACAAGGCTGGTTAATGCTGCAGCAGTGCCCTTTCTCTAGGGCATCGTGTCCAAGCAGAAAGTGTCCCCAGCTTCCTTCAGAAGGGGGGGAATGCCATAAACCAAGAGCAGACCACAGCCCATGAGGAGCTGCTGCTCCACGCAGTGCTAGTGACAAGGCTGTGACCAATTTTCAGTGCTCACAACACAGGCAGCCGTGAGGATTTCCATACAGCCTCCCAGAGCACGTTATTAAGGCAATACTTTACTGTGAGCTCCAGCAGTTGAGGGGCTGCTCGCTTAATGCATTGCCTGAACGTTCCTCCTGTTTGGAAGCTGTAATTCCTGCTCCTCGCCTGACCACGGGCGGGCATGCGGAGGCAACGTTTGTGTTATGTCCTTGCAAAAGAAAGGGAAAGAAAAGCTCTTGGGCGGCCTGTAATTCTCCAAGCCTCTATTTAGAGATCCCCTGTCCTCAGCCTCTGCTCCAGCCTCCCTGCAACTCAATATTTATACATGAGAAAGTGAACGTTTGGAAGCTCTTGTTGATGCTCGTTGTCACTATGGGCCCTATTCCTTCCCGGTTGCTTGTGCTGGAGAAATTCCAACCTCTCAGCCCAGAGGTTTGGTCTCTCTGGGTCCCACCTCCTGGAAAATGCTGTCACCCAAGAGGATGCCTGGCAGAGGAACCTGTAGGGATGCTTTGCTTTATTTCTGCTCATCGCCACCGCTGCTCTCTTCGTCTTTGATTGTTGGGTTATTTTAGGACCGAGGCGCAGTTGGGGGATTTATTACTTACTGCTGTGGTGCCTATCAGGCAGCTCGCTCAAGCTGTTAAGTGTAAACCCAATTCTTTGTTGAGGAGTTATGTTGCACACATAGTATAAAGCTGTCAAAGTGGAATTGCTCCCCAGCTCTGGCCCCATCGCATCTGTGAGGTTCCCTCACTCTGCTCATCCTAGGGATGGCTGAGGAGCATCCCTCACCTCTGTAGCCCTTCTGCATCCATTCCGGGCTCTTGGGGTGGGAATTCTGCAGTATCCCCGCTCCTTCTGGTGCTGTTTTGCTCACTCAGGGGGTGAGGAGCATCATCTCCTCATCATTTGGGAATCCACTTCAGCATCCAGCACAGCAGTGCTGCCACTGTTGCCTGGAAGCACTGGAAGAGCTGGCAGTGTCCGAGAGGCACCCAGCCAACACTTGTGGTTCTGCTTTGCTGCCTGCACGTGTCTTCCCAGGGCGGGAATGTTTGAACGGCTCCGAAGGCAAAGGGATAACACCGGCCAGGGAAGCCACACTCCACTGACTGGCTTGAGAAAAACCAGCACTATTAATGCTAAGCTCCAGCCTGTGGAACACAGAAAATGGTATTAAAGGATTTGCTTTTCATGACCATAATTCAGAGTTAATGTACATTTGATGTTTAATGTATGAACCACAGGTGATTTCAAGCTGGCATGGCCTTTTCTAAATAGTGTTTTAATCTTAGGGGGTTTTTCAGATTTTTAAGGTTCAGCTACTCAGCCTGTCAGACAAGAGGAGAACAAAACCACAGCAAAGCTGGGTATGGGAAACCAACGTGGGCAGAGGCTTTTGTTCCCTTTTTTATTGAGGTTTTACCTCTAATCTCTGCCTTTTTGATGCAATTTAAGATTAAGGAAATGAAAGGCAAGGCTGCCTGCGAACGGTTGCACAAACAGGACAGCCAACGGGCGCTTAAAGGCGGTTTTGTAAGAGGCTTTGGGCAGCTTTCCCCAACGGGAGAAGCCCGAGGCTGGCAACTGCCAGCCTGAGGCCCAAGGGAGTGGGAGCTGGGCATTGCCTGCCTGCCCGCATCCAGATGGAAGCCATTCCTGCGTGGAGCATGCATGGGGATGCTGGGTCTAAGTGGCATGA